>QLOD02000030.1:8225397-8243034 GCA_003260245.2 Sideroxylon spinosum | reverse complement strand
GAATAGCACCAATTGAAGATAAAATGAGAGAAAATCGTTTAAGATGGTTCGGCCATGTTAGAAGACGCCCAAGGGAGGCACCAGTTAAAAGATGTGAAAGTATGGAGATTGCTAGGAGTAGGAGAGGGAGAGGGAGACCTGAGAGAAGTTGGAAAGAAACAATTAGACATGACCTTATCTATATGAATCTAACGGAGGAGATGGCCTAAAACAGATTTGATTGGCGTTGTCAAATCCATATAGCCGACCCCACCTAGTGGGAAAAGGCTTATTTTGGTTTGGTTTGGTATTGTGGAGTGAAAGCATAAATGTGAGCCTTGATGACCTTTATAAATATGATTTTGCTATGAATTTCAAAATGGTCCATGGCATATTCCTCAAGCAAAAAGTCGTAGGTGACATAAGTAAATCTTTAAGTGAAATAGTTTGTAAAATATAATTATGCAAGAAGTAAAACTTTCATTGTAGATTGAAGGTTGGAGGGTGAAGTTGAACTGATTTGATAAGAGAAAGAAAAGGGACATGTGACTGGACATAAGTGAACCCAACGGGTTCTATTGTGAACAGTTCTTTTGAACCGCGTATTTGGCAGGTTTTAATATATATATATATATATATTCATATACAAACCTAAAATGGTTTTGAGGGTCAATCCTGGCTGTTCCTTGAACAGGTTTCTGGTTTTATTGGCCCTTCCTGTTGTTGTTAAAACATTGCCAATAAGCATCACATTTAAAGAATTATCATAATTAGGATCAATGACTATACTCAAGAATAATACTTATGACTGAGCAGAGGGCTAGGCAAATATGGGATGAAATCTAACTTATTTTTTCTTTATTTAATCTCTTTGATTTTATGTGTTTCAAAATATCAATAATTTCTGAATACTTCAAGGTTTGATGCAATCAGCATGCTATAGTTGGATTTGTTTATGAATTTTGAAATTGTATGATTTATCCTGTATGCACATAAATTTTCACTTGGTCTTTTTAAGGTTTTCTTCTTTTCTTTCTCTCTTACTTTATTTTATTTTGTTTTTTTTGGTTGGGTATCACTATAATATGGTAATGGATCAGTTGATATTTTTGTTTGTTATTTTTATATTGGCGGCCTGCTAAAACAGTGTGCTTTACAACATTCCAGGAAACCTGTTTCAGGATATAAGCTGAAGGAGATGACTGGTAGCTGCATTTTTGTGGCTGATGCAGAAAATAATGAACTAGAACCCAATGCTAACCCTACTTCAAGTAGCAAAACTGGAATACGTATGTACCAGGTAGATGACAAACATTGTTGTTTTCAAAATATGTTGTCAGTATTGTATCTGTTGTGTTTTTGCTCAGTTTAATATGGAGGATATGTTATACATCAGAATTTACTTTTTATACGTCTAACGGTTGTTGTGTTCAGCAAGCTGTTGCAGGAATCAGTCATATCTCATTTGGTGATGAAGCAACTGTATCTCCCAAGAAGCCTTCCACACTGCCTGAGGTGGCAAAGCAGCGCGAATTGAGTGGGACACTAGATAGTGAATCTGAGGCAAAGCTGAAGAAGCAGCTTTCTGATGCTAAGTGCAAGGAGCTTAGTGGGCATGACATCTTTGCACTGCCTCCTGAAATTCAACCCCGGCCATTGGCTGCTCGAGCATTAGCATTAAGGGAAAGCATAGAAATTGGAGAACCTGCACCACGAAATGTACGCACTGCTATCAAAGTTTCTAATGTAAGTGAATCGTGTGGGCATAGAAATGCATCACCTTGTATTATCTTGTCATGATAATTTTAAGGCTCACATTGGGAGAATTTGAAAAGGCCAACCCTGGTGTTTGAGTGCATAGAATGGAGAAATACTAATGCATAGCAAAGATTCACCTTACAGTACATACTATTACTTTTATTCTTAAAAAAGTATATATAAGTACCTTTGTGGAAATGTGTGGTCACTGATTTTCTAGACACGGAAAATTTGCTATTCATGCTACTAACTATGTTGCATTAATTAGTTTGTTCCCGGGTGAAGAGCTTCCCTTGATCTTTTTGTGAACCACACTATTTTTTCCTTTTTATTTCTTATTTTTTATTTGCGCATGTTTTTTCCCGCCCTTTCATTTGACACAATTTGGATTTGGTTGCTAATTTACAGCCTGCGGGAGGTCAGAGCAACAACATGTTTGGTGAGGAAGCTGTTGTCAAGACAGCAAAGAAGATCCCCAACCAGAAATTTGCAGAACTGACTGGAAATGACATTTTCAAGGGAGATCCTCCTCCAACATCTGCTGAGAGATCACTAAGTTCAGCAAAGCTGCGAGAAATGAGTGGCAATGATATTTTTGCCGATGGGAAAGTAGAATCTCGAGACTACTTTGGTGGGGTGCGCAAGCCTCCTGGTGGAAGCAGCAGCATTGCCTTGGTGTAACTTGTTAGGTCTAACTCAAATTATTTTTACATTATTACCTTGTGTGTCTGGTCTTATAAGGACAGATAGTTCTCCTATATTTTACCTTGTATTGTGGCTTTTAGTATGCCCTAGGTTTTAACATGTCAACCAGAGCTATGGGCCATTGGCTAATTGGTTTGTATGTCCATAATCTTGCGTTTTCCAGTGTTTGTCTTTATGAACTGTCATGTAATATTTTATTGCTTGGGCAGCTCATGTAGTACTTGTTGCAAACATGGACTAGCTATCTATACATTGATAATCATTTCAATGTTTGGAGTTCGGTCTTTTCTATTTTTAGAAGATTTTTATTCTTTAGTTATGTTGAGAATTTTCTTTGTTAGATTTCCTGTTTTCAGGATCTCTATTCCTAGTTTTATTAGTCTGTGTTTTCTACTTAAAACATTTTAATCCATGGAGGAAGGTAGACTTTGAGCATTAATTAAATATTCATTAGTGAAGCTCTCTACGATAATCTATGTTGTTTTTCTTGGTATTCTCAGACTAAATCGATAAACTATAGTCCATTTGCTCAATTGTTCGATTTATCTATTTCCGCTCTTGCATTAGTTGGTATCAAAGCTGATGGCACTATGTGGCATTAGGAAGGGTCATGATAATGGTCTTCAAATTGTTTGATGATCAGGTTTGAGAACACGATGAAGTCACTTAAGAGATGCGATTAGAGGAACGTTTCCAAGCAAATCAAAGAGATGGTTGTGGTGTTAACCTAGCATGATCGCTTTAGTCATAGGAAATCAATTTCACAACCCATCACTGGATTAATCTTTGAAGGGCGAAAAGTATTCAGATGGGAAAATGTGTTAAATCCTTTTTATCATTCTTTTAAAGAAGAATAATATTTAAAGAAAAAACTTCTTGAAATGGAGCAATTGTTCGGATCAACAATTACTTTAGATTAAATTATAAATTGGAGTAAATCGTCCGTCTTCGATGAAGGGCCAATTATTATTGAAGAAGATACAATTAAAATCTACAATGATTCATTCTTTAATGGATTTTTTGAAGATTCATTGATTATGCATGTGGAGAAATTTGTGAAGATCACAATTGGCGTTGTGGTGAAATTTAATTTTCTCAATGGTTTAATCATATTTCCATGCTAAAAAATCAATTGAGTATGGCAGTTCAAATTTGAGGATGAATTCTTTCCAGCATGGGGAGACTGATGCAATTTTAGAATTATAACAATACTCTATTGAGGAAGTTTCCTATTTGGTTTAGATTTTCTTCAAAAAATCATACTTGGATATCAATTTTATTTTATTTAGGATCAATTTTAGAATATTTAGTTATCTTTCTAAATATCTTTGTTTAGAATATATTATTTAGCTTATCGCTAAAGCTAGGAACTTTTTAGAGTTAGTAGCTATTTTCTTTCCTAGTTTCAATCCTAACTTTTTTATTTAATACATTGTAAGACTTTATGACTCATGAAACTTTGATTAATAGGGGAAAACACAAAACAAAACATAGGAGAAATTTTCTCTATAAATCCTCGTTATTTTTTGGGAATTCTTAGAGCAAACAGAAGACCGCAATCTATCTGCTCAACTTTTTGCTTTTGTTTGCTTTTGTCCCTCATCAGGGAGATTTCAGAGGGAGTCAACTTCCTTGGATGATCATGTTCTTCCTGTTCCTAGCTTACTTCTTTTGCAAGTGTATCAATATTGTTCTTGCTTTAATTCTACTATTCCACCAGATTCAGTCAGCTCTGCACCTGTGAATTCTAAGCCACTTGAGTCACCTACGACTGACATCTCTGAGCCTTTGAGGATCTATTCGTTACTTCTCCTGAATCTAAATCTTTTTCCATTGATGGTCTTTTTATTGCCTTACGATGAGATAAACATATTTGTACAACCATTTTATTGCTAACTTTGTATCTTATTATCGTATGTTACCTCGTCCATAGTCTTTTGTCTATGCCCTGTCCTCTATTTTTATTCCTACCACTTATAAACATGCATTATTATTGTCAGGTTGGAAGGTAATGATAGATTAGGAGATGTGTGCATTACATCACAATCATACATGGGAGCTTATATTGGTTTCACCTAAAAAGAAAACAGTGGAATGTCGATGGATCTATTGAGTGGCTTAAAGCTCATTTGATTGTTAAGGATACACACAAATCTATAGAGTTGATTATCTAAGGACATTTTCACCAATTGCTCGTCTTAATTCAATTCGTCTTCTTCTAGCAATGGTAGTAAGTCCTTGCCTTTATTTTAGCTGGACATTAGAAGTGTTTTTTTACATGATGAATTTGAAGAGGTACATATAGACTAACCACCTAGGTATGTTATTTTAGGTAGTGAGCGTTGTATTTGTTGCTTACATTGAACTCTATATGATCTTAAGCAGTTGTCACAAGCATTTTTTGATCGGTTAGTAATGTTCTTTTATATTATGGGTTCGGCTAATCCACATTTGATCACTTAGTCTTTATACATCAATCATCCTTTGGTACTATTGTCCTAATTATTTATGTTGATCATATTATTGTTTTTGGAAATGATGAGAAAGGTATTTCTACATTGAAGCATCATTTAGGAAAGTAATTTCACACAAAGGATCTTGAGGCTTTACATGATTTCATAAGGACTAAGGTTGCTCGTTCTTCTTGGGTCATATCTCTATCTTATAGGAAATATGCTCTAGATTGCTCTTGAAGACTGGACCTTAGGTTCTCATCCGATTAATACTCTTGTGGATTCTTTTGTTAAGCTTGATTTTGAGTGTGGTGACCTATTTCCTGATCTTAGCGGATATCTTCATCTTGTAGGAAGGTGGATTTACCTTAGTGTGACACGACTTGATATTACATATGCTATTGGTGTGGTTAGTTAGTTTGTGGATGCTCCATGTCAATCATTTTTTTATAATGTGTGTTGAAGTTTGAGGTATTTGAAGGGTTGTCCAAGCTAAGGGTTACTCCATCGTTCTTTTACCACACTGGATATAGTGGGATATAGTGATGCAGATTAGACTGACGGTCGTTCTAGTAGGAAAACTACCTTTGGATGTTATACTTTTATTGGTAATAATCTTATGGAAGAGAGTTATTAAGAGAAGACTAAGAAAGACAACAAACGTTTCAGAGAATTAATTTAGTTTCATGCCTGGGAGATCAACCATGGAGGCTATCTTTCTATTGAGGAGGTTAATGGAATAGTATAAAGAAGGTCAAAAAAATTTACATTTGGTGTTCATTGATTTGGAGAAGGCCTATGACCGGGTTCCTAGAGAGATTCTATTAAGAGTATTGGAAAAGAAAAGAGTGTGTGTCGCATATATTGAAACGATAAAAAACATGTATGTCAGAGCCGTGACATCTATACGGATGATTGGCAGAGAGACGAATGAGTTTCCTATCAGATTGGTCTACACCAAGGCTCTGCGTTACGTCCGTACTTGTTTGCCCTAGTTATGGATGAGATTACAAGACATATTCAGGATGAGGTTTCATGATGTATGCTATTTGCAGATGACATTATTTTAGTAGATAAGACGAGAGAATGAGTGAATGCTAAGCTAGAATTAAGATGGGAAACGTTAGAGACAAAAGGGTTTAGGTTAAGTTGATACAAAACGAAATATATGGAATGTTAATTTAGTCAAGTAGGATAGCTGATAGCATAGAAGTGAGTTTAGTCACACAAAATATTATAGAAAAGGCAAACTTTAAGTATCTTGGATATTTGGGACAATAGGATAGAGGGATTTATATTGATGTAAGTCACAGCATTAAGGTTAGGTGGACCAAATGGAGGAGCGCTTCAGGGTCTTGTGTGGTTGAAAAGTCCCCTCAAGGTAAATAAATGTATAAGGTTGCGGTAAGACCAGTGTTGTTATATGGATTAGAGTATAAAATAGTAAACATAATTATGTTCAGAAGATAGCAGTTGCGAAGACGAGAAGCTAAGATGGATGTGTGGAATCACAAGGAGAGATAGGATTAGGAACGAGGAGATTAGGGACAAAGTAACAATAGCACCGATTGAAGATAAAATGATTGAAAATCGATCAAGATGGTTCAATTATGTTAGAAGGCGTCCAGCAGATGCACCGATTAAAAGGTGTAAAAGCATGGAGATTATTAGGAGTAGGAGAGGGAGAGGGAGAGTCAAGAGAAGGTGGAAAGAAACTATTAAACATGATCTTGCCTACATGAATCTAGCAGAGGACATAGCTCTAAACAGACTTGATTGGCATCGTCAAATCTATATAGCCGACCATACGTAGTGGGAAAAAAATTAGTTTGGTTTGGATTGGTGATAATCTCATGCCTTGGTATAGTAAGAAGCAGATTATTGTTGCTCTTTTTAGTGCTGAAACTAAATATTGCCCCATGGCTTGTATTGCTTCAGAGATGCTTTGGATTCGTTTTCTGCTTCAGGATTTTGGCGTTAAAATTAACCTGTGATCTTTATTGCCAATAACCCAGTGTTCATGAACGGGCAAAGCATATAGAGGCGGATAGTCATTTTATCTAGGATCTCTTAATTAAGAAATTTCTCATTACTCCATTTCTATGCACTGATTCTCAATTGAGTGCCATATGCACTGAGCTTTCGTTTCGTTCTCTGTCTCAACAATTTTATTTCAAGCTAGGCATATTCGATCTTTATACTCTAACTTGAGGAGTGTTGGAATATTCTAAAATATATTGGGTGTGTTTGGAGTTGTATAAGATCGTATAAAAGTTAATGTCTCGTGATTTGTGCAATGAGTAAAAAAGTTAAATTGTACAGTCTCTTAATTCGTGTTTGTAGAGATTTATAGAGTTTTGTATTAGAATGTAGAATCCTTGATTAAGCATGATTGTACTTGATTTTATTATTATTATAATTTCATTTTTTAGTTGTAATCTAGTATTATAAATATAATTGTCACAAAACTTGAATTTTATTGATACTAAATCAACTAGGGAGTACACATATATATATGCATAGGTGTCTATTCTAATCCCTTACACACTCGATACCTATGTATGTACATATATCTTAATTTAATGTACATTAACACTGAGTATTAATACTAACATTGTACATTAATAATCACTCTCAAGCTTTAGCATATATATCAAATATTCCAAACTTGTTACAAATAACTTGCACTTTAGCATCTCTAAAGGCTTTAGTGAATAAGTTAGTCAGTTGACCTTCAAACCTTACGTGACTAGTCTTGATGATATTTTGCAAGATTTTATCTCTAACTAAGTGACAATCAATCCCAATGTGTTTTGTTCGCTCATGAAATATTAAATTAGAAGTTATGTGGATAGCAGCCTGATTATTATAAAACAACTCCATAGGCTGTAATACAAAGACTCTTACTTTTGTCAACTTACAAAATATCCAAATTGATTCATAAGATATATGTGCCATAGCCCAATTCTTTGACTCTACATTGGATCTAGCCACCATAGTTTACTTTTACTTTTCCAAGAAAACAGATTTCTTCCCATAAAGACACAATATTCAATAGTAGATCATCCGTTTAACGAAGAGCCAGCCTAATCTGCATCTGTATAACCTTGGACAAAGGTGTGGCCATAATCTTTATATAACAAACCGCGTATTGGTGCATTTTTTAGATATCTCAAAATGCAAATAACCGTCTACCAATGACTAGAACGAGGTGCATCAAGGAATTGACTAACTACACTTGCAGCAAATGAGATATTTGGCTGTGTCACTATCAGATAATTAAGTTTCCCGACTAGTTTTCGATATCTCTTGGATCATTTAATAACTCTCCTTTATTTGCTAGAAATTTTGTATTGGGATCCCTTGGAGTATCAGTTGGTTTGGCCCATAACATGCTGGTTTGAGATAGTAAATCAAGTACATACTTTCTTTGAGATAGAGAAAGCAATCCCCTTGTGTGATCTCACAATTTCAATTCCTAAAAAGTATTTCAATGAGCCCAAGTCTTTGGTATCGAACTTAGCTTGGAGAAATACCTGTAGATCATGTATACCTTATATATCATCTCCTATAACCACAATGTCAACCACATAGACTAGCAACCAGATTTTTCCATGAGAGGAATGACGGTAAAATACAAAATGATCAATACCATATTGTGTCAAACCAAAATCCATCACCACAGAACTAAACCTTCCAAACTATACTCGAGGAGATTTTTTTAGGCCATATAATACCTTCTTTAATTTGCAGACTAAGCCAGATTCCCCTGAGCAACAAACCTAATAGGTTGCTCTGTGTACACTTCCTCACTAAGATCGCCATGGAGAAAGGCATTTTTAATATCCGCCTGATGTAGTGACCAATGAAACATAGTAGTAAGAGAAATGAGAAGCCGAACAGAGGTGATCTTAGCCATAGGAGAGAAAGTCTCTGAAAAATTCAATCTATAGATCTGAGTGTATCTTTTGGCAACAAGTCGTGCTTTCAACCAATCAATAAAGCCATCCGGACGGTCTTTAACATTATGTACCTATCTTCAATCAATAATTGACTTTCTAGGAAAAAGAACAACTATGTCCCAAGTATCATTGGCTTGAAGAGTAGACATTTCTTCTTCCATATTACCACACCATCCAGAATGAGATAATGCTTCAAACAAATAGTTAGGTATGGAAATAGTAGATAGAAAAATGATAAAGGCATGATAAGAATGCGACAAGGTAGTATAGGAAACAAAACTAGAAATAGGATAAAAAGTGTGTACCTTTCCAAAGTGTAACAGGAAGATCAAGCTCACTAATATTAGGCTTAAAAGTAGGATTTGAAGACAATACGGGAGGAGTAGTCGAAGCATTAGGGAAAGACTCCGAAGCTGCCTATCGCCTGGTATAAACCTGTAAATTAGGATGAGAAAGACGAAAAGGAGAAATTATAGGTAACAGAAGACTCTCATCCAGCTCAGACCAAGACCAAGCATTAGAAAAGAAGGTGTAGTTTCAAAGAAAAAGACATCATCACATAAAATATCAATGAAAGGAAGGACGGTAACACAGATACTGATTTTTATAAATGAGAATACTCTAAAAATACACACTTAAGAGCTCAAGGCTCTCACTTGTCAATTCCATTATCAAGTTGATGCACAAAAGCCACACACCAAAATATATGTAGAGGAAGAGAAAACAGAGGTGTTTTGGGAAACAAGACTGAAAAAGAAGAGCAACCTTGTAGGACAGAGGATGGCATTCGATTAATCAAATAACATGCAATAAGAATAGCATTGTCCAAAAAGATCTTAGGGACATGCATATGAACAGCAGATATAGGTCTATTTCAATAAGGTGTAGATTCTTCTCCTTGCAATTCCATTTTGTTGTGGAGTACAAGAGCAAAAGGATTAGTCTAACATGCCAAAAGAGGTCACAAAATCAGTGAAGGGTTTAGAGAAATACTCTTTAGTATTGTCACTACAAAGTACCTTAATAGAAACATCAAATTGTGTTTTAATTTTAGCACAAAAGGCTGGAAAGATAGACAAAAATTTAGAGCGATCTTTCATTAAATAGACCCATGTAATTCCTAAAACTCATCAATGAAAGTAACAAAATATTTAAAACCTAACTCGATGACAACACGACTTGGCCCTCATTATTCCGAGTGAACCAAATGAAAAGGACCTAAAGCCCGATTATTGACTCTAGGACTGAAGGAAGTATGGTGATGCTTTCTTAATTGACAAGACTCACAATTTAAAGATTGAAATTGACTTAAATTAGGGACACTAGACTTCAATTTATTCAATGATGACCAAAGCGACAATGGATCTCAATAGGAGAAGCAACAGCAGAGTAGGTGGTGGATGAGAAAGTAGATGGAGCAACAACATAATAGAGTCCTTGAGCTTCATGCTCTTCTCCAATCTTCTTCCATGTCTTCAAATCTCGAATAACCACAGAATCAGGAAAGAATGTTAATGAATATTTTAGTTGTTTAGTCAATTTGTTGACAGAAAAAAGATTAAAGGACAGTGATGAAACAAATAACACAGAAGACAATGGTAAGTTAGGAGAAGCTGTACTAATGCCTTTGACATGGTTATATGATCCATTAATTGTGATAACATGTGAAGTGGAGAAGCATTGAATACTGGATAATAATAAAAAAGAACTAGACATGTGTTTGGGCGCACTAGGGTCAAGAATCCAGGGAGTACAAGTAGTATGATTACCTCGATGTGCCAAAGAGACTGTGGGAGGAGATGTTTGATGAGCCGTTTGATACTGAAGGAACTTGGCATAGTCATTTCTTGAAATAGTTTCTGTGGATGAAATGACATTCTCACTTGTACTAGGCTTTTCTGTAGAGACTAATGCATAGAAACAGTATGGGCATATGAGAAGGTCTTCCATGAAGATTTCAGTAATTTTCCCTGATATGTTCAACATGGTTACAATTAGAACATTTGGGTTGTGTACCTCATCCTTCACGATCACGGCCACAACCTCCACGGGCCCCACAATCATTGGGTTAAGAAAGAGTCTGATAACTAGGATTTTTACTATCCAAAAATGTCTGACTAATAAGGGCAAATCAAGTAGTGTTAGGGATAGTAGACGAATCCCTAAAAGCCGCTCTCATTACTCGAGAATAAGTCTATGCAAATGATGGGAGAGAAGCCCTGCTTAGGATTTGGGCTTTAACTAACTCAAACTCAAGACCCAACCTAGCAAGGAAGCGAAGCACAACTATTTGTTCTCGTTTTTTCTGCATCTCGTTAACATTTATGAATAACGGCTGTAAAGAGTTTAATTCTTTATGAACACGCTTTAAGGAAGTAAAGTATTCAATCATTGTTTTTTCTGACTGTTATAGTTGAAAGAATTCCAATGAGAAGTCATAAATGCAAATAAGATCACTGGAAAACAACATGCATAGATACTTCCCCATACGTCCTTACAGGTGTTGAGATGTGTACACATATCAGCAATGGAGGGTTCCATGGAATTCCATAATAGACTAACCAAGTGAGCATCCTCTTGAACCCATGCATCATACTTCGGATCTATTGTAGGAATACCAGATTCTGTCAGATGTTTGTGCTTGCCATACCCGGTTAATGCAATCTTGATAGCTTTGGACCATTGAATGTAGTTAGTTCCGTCTAATTTCCTTATGGTTAATTGTTGTGGAATAGGAACTGAACTATCAACTAGTTTCTAGTCAATAGACATTTCAGAAGACATTGAAAGCAACTATAGTTAGGGACCAAAGAGCGAAGGTCAGAACGAAGTCCAAAAACAATAACTGTAAAAAGAGGGTGACGAGAAGTGGTTCAGAAACGGCAATTGGAGGTGCCGGAAGAGTTACCGGTGTACAGCGATTATGTTGCAGGTGGTTTGACTACTTCCAGTGAGACACGGGCTTACACGTACTGCACAGGGATGGCGTATGACGCCCACGCATAGACAGAGAAGAGGCGCATGACGGTGCGTGGGGATGTTTCCGGTGGTGGCGGTTTTCCAATTAGGGTCGCCTACTCTGGGAACACCTCTAAGGTTCTTCATGCTCTAAACCAGCAATCAAGACAGAACAAAGGTCTTCTTCTCCGGCTCAGATGTGGACATTGTGTTGTTATTGTTGACACACACAGAAAGCTACACACGGTGTTGACAATGACACACACACACAAAGGCGCAGGATTAACGCTCTGATACCATGTCACAAGACTTGAATTCTTGATACTAAATTAACTAGGGAGTACATACATATAAACACACACAAGTGTCTGTTCGAATCACCTACACACTAGATATCTATGTATGTACATGTATCTTAATTTAATGTACATTAACATTGAGATTGATACTAACATTGTACATTAACAATAATAATAGAGAGGGAGTCTAATTAAGCTCTCTGAATTATTCCATTCTATTATCTAAATCATGTTGTTTGTTGTATTTGGCATCATTTGAAGATTTCTCTACGTTGTGGTTGTTGTATAAATCTTCTTCAACTTTAGATGTAAGTGGGTATAGCGATGCTAGTTGTATTCATTTGATCAATGGTCTACATCTAGTGGTATTGTATATTTGTTGGGATAATCTTATGACATGGCGCAATAAGAAATAGATAGTTGTGGCTTGGTCAAGTGTAGAACCCAAGCATTGTGCTATGGCTCACAGTGCTTCAGAAATGGTTTGGATTTGTTCTCTCCTACGTGATTTTGGCCTAAGGGTTCAACTTCGATATCTGTGTATTATGATAACCAACTTATTATCTTCAATGTCAGTAATCCAGTCTTTCATGAATGCATAAAAAATACTGAAGTTGTTTGTCAATTTATTCGAGATTATGTACTCAAATATGATCTTAGTTCTTTGTGCACTCTTCTTCATAGTTAGACGATATCCTCACAAAACATTTGGATCAACTTTCCATTAGCGGTTATCTACCAAGCTGGGCATGTTTGAATTTTATGCTCCAACTTGAGGGGTTGTGTTTGAATCTTTTAATATTTATAAGATAAGGGTATGGTGATTGAGTTAGTGATTGAATTTGATTTATATTTCCTTGATTCTTTCTTTTCTTGATTGTATACCCTATGATTATAAATACAATCTAAGGAGGAGGGGAATTTAATCTTCTATTTTCTCAATTTCTATTTCTTAGCTGAGGAGATGGGATAGTCTAATGGTACGCTTGGACATTAGGTCTTGGCTTAACTCAAAATTCTCACTCAACTTTTGACCTGCAAAAAAATTAAAGTTTCATGCTATTGTCTTTTGAGGCATCATAATAGCTAGTTCGCTGGTTCTAGGCATGGCTACCATGATACTGGTTTTCTGTGCGTTACTTAAATTTGGTTTAGAAGAAATGTATGATATTTGGGCATATATGTTAAATTTTGGTTATGCATTGCTTACCATATAATAAGACCCCTCATGTTTGAAACATGAGATCCACTTATCTCGGTTTGAAGTCGTGGTTGAAAAATTCCTGAAGTGCTTTGAAGATAGCTGTCTAAGATTCATCCATGAGTTGTTGTCAGTTCCTCACTTTGAGAGGCTACTGACTCTTTTCCCAATTATGTCATTTAATCTGCACTTGAAGTTAGCAAGGTATGAACCAACACCCCTCTAATTCCATTAATCCAGTCCTTATTTTCCTTATAAAATTCATACTTATTTCCTTTTTTCTTCCTTGATTTTATTATAAATAATTTTTTTCCTTTTTTGGGAGGGGGGTTGTGGGGTGGTCTTTCTTTGAATTTTGAGGATGAACTAAAATTCAGGTCTGGAGTTGCCCTTGGTTCAGCATTTCGGGGCATATTGTACTTCAAATAGGAGGTAAATAAATTATCAACTGTTATATAGTGTGTGTGGAAGTATTTCAGTTCGGCCTCCATTATGCTATGAACCACTTTGTATTGCAAGAAGATTTTCTCATGCAACCTAATGAAGAAGGGACTTTAATCTGCTTTACCAAGATCATTGCAGCTTGGCTGAAGTGGTGGCCCCTAGGTATGTTGAACCAAAAAAAAAAAGTTTTTTTATCCCCTACCACCATCTTTAATGGTGAATACAAATTTGTAATACTTTGTTGTCTTATTGATCTAATAATCTGAATGTGCAAGATTTTTGTTTTTGTTTTTAATGATTTCAGTGGTGATTTTCTACTTGTCTATGATGTGTTTAGACTATTATGCTTTTTCTTCTTGCAGTTGAGATGCTACTGATGACCTACTCACCAAACCAAACCAAGCATTTTTCTACTAGGTGGGGTCGGCTATATAGATTTGATGGCACCAATCAAATCCGTTTATGATCATGTCCTCCACTAGATCCATGTAGGTAAGGTCATGTTTAATAGTTTCTTACCAACTTCTCTTGGGTCTCCCTCTCTACTTCTAGGAATCTCTATACTTTTAACCGGTGCCTCTGTGGGATGCCTTCTGACATGATCAAACCATCTTAGTAGATTTTCTCTCATTTTATCTTCAATCGGTGTTATTCCTACTTTGCCCCTAATCTCCTCGTTCCTAATCCTATCTCTCACATCCATCTTAGCATTCCCATCTCCGCAACTGTCATATTCTGAACATGATCATGCTTTACTGCCCAACACTCTGATCCATATAACAACGTTGGTCTTACCGCCACCCTATAATACATTCATTTCACCTTGAGGACGACTTTTCGATCACACAAGACCCCCAAAGCACTCCTCCATTTGGTTCATCCAGTTTGAATCCTGTGACTTATATCAGTATCAATAGCTCTATCCTGTTGCATCATAGATCCAAGGTACCTAAAGTTTTCTTTCTCTACAATCTTTTGTGTGTCCAAACTTACGTCTATACTACCAGTTATCCTACTTTGACTAAACTTGCATTCTATATATTCCGTTTTATATTGACTTAATCTAAACCCTTTTGTCTCTAATATTTTCCACTACAATTCTAACTTAGTATTCACCATTCTCTCGTCTCATCTACTAAAAAAATGTCTTTTGCAAATAGCACATACCACGGCACCTCATCCTAAATATATCTTGTAGTCTCATTCATAACTAGGAAAAACAAGTACGGGCTTAACGCTAAACCTTGGTGTAGCCAATTGTGATAGGAAACTCATTTGTCTCTCCGCCAGTCATCCGTATAGATGTTGTCGCTCTATGATAAATGTCCTTTATTGCCTTAATATCTACGACACACACTCATTTCTTTTCTAATACTCTCCATAGAATCTTACTTGGAACTCGGTCATAGGATTTCTCCAAATCGATAAATACCATATATAAATCTTTTTGATCTTCTCTATACTGTTCCATTAACCTCATCAAGAGAAAGATAGATTTCATGGTTGATCTCCTAGGTATAAAACCAAATAATTCTCTGAAACGTTTGTTACCCTTCTTAATACCCTCTCAATAACTCTTTTCCATAATTTTATTATATGGTTTATCAATTTAATCATGTGGTAGTTCGCACAGTTCTGAATATATCATTTATTCTTCTATATGAGTATAATGATACTTTTCCTTCATGCATCAGGCATCTTTTTGCTTTTTATCACTACATTAAAAAGTTTTATCAACTAACTTATGCCATCCTCCGCCAAGCACCTCCAAACCTCAACAGGTATATTATCTGGTCAAACCGTTTTCTCATTTTTCATCCTCTTCAACACTTCTTTTACTTCCTCCCCACTAATTCCCCTATAGAACAGATGGCCCACTTGTTTACTCATTTTTTTAATGACCTTGCATTTTTGTACTTGGTTTAGACAAGTTGTTGAGGGCTGTAATAAATTAGTAGAGTTTCGGATCACCAAAAAAAAAAAAAAATGCAATGCTTGGACATGTTATTATTTTGCTGTTTCTTCCTGAAGTTTACTCTTTTGTATGCCAATTTGGAATTTGAGAGGTGATTTGTATCACGAGAATGCAAGTTACTTTGATATTGTAACAGTTTTGCAGCCCCCTCCCGCCTCTTTTTTTTTTTTGGGTGGGGGGTTTGTTTATATTTTCCTTACAAATCTAGAGTTTGGTTCAGAGGACTTTTAATTAAGTTGAAACAGAACCTAATTGTAGTAATAATCACAAAATATTAACCATCCGCCCAATTCAATCGAACAATAGAACATAAGCAGCCATTGGCTTTGATATTAAAAATTTAGCTGTCCCATCACCAATAATACTAGTAGAGTAGCTAGTAATCTTGCTCTTTCACAATAGTACACACATCATAAGGTAAATGTCTATAAGTTATGTATAACCACATAACATGAGAAGGAAAAAGAAATCCGAGAAAGACACGTCTTGCAAAGCTCTAAGGAAAATTTCCAGGTTGAGTTTCTGCAACTCAAGGAAATTTCCTGGTTGATAACATCTGAGAAACAATGTGCATGGTTGGCCTGGACTGGGGATTAGCGTTACAACACGCAATCGCCATTTTCATGATGCACATCACCACCTCCTCAGCTTCAGGGGAGGGAGGCAAAAGGCGTTGGTCCAGCGCATCTTTCAGCTGTATGCTCTCAACAGCTGGGCTTGATAGAGTGGTGATGAAATCTCCTGGATGCTTTCCCTTGATCACTTCCATTGCCAACACTCCGAAGCTATAAACATCACATTTCTCTGTTATCTTCATTGTGTAAGCAAGCTCTGCAAAGAAAGAGACATGACCTTGTAAGTTAGCTTCAAGATTATATCAATTTAGGAGAGGATATAGGTTTTGATTACCTGGTGCGACATATCCATATGTGCCTGCAAGTGCACTCCAATTCGATGAGTCCAGCTTCAAAAGTTTTGCAGTGCCAAAGTCTGAAACACGAGCCTCATACTCCTCATCAATCAAGACATTATCGCTTGATAAGTCTCGGTGAACAATTGGGGGTGAGCAATCATGGTGCATGTAAGACAATGCATGAGCAACACCCTTGATAATATTCACCCTCTTACCCCAGTCCAACTCCCTAGCTGCTTCATCTCTGCCCAAAATTGAGGCCAAACTCCCTCTTTCTAGGTACTCATACACCAAAAACGAGTGTCGAGTATGTGAACAGAATCCAAAAAGCTTCACTATGTTTCGATGCCTAATTTCTGTCAGTGCCCTTACCTCGTTTTGGAACCCTTTTTGATCTGCCGTCTCGGATAATGGATGGAGTTTCTTCACTGCTACTGTATTAGCTGATGGCAGCTTTGCTTTGTAGACAGTTCCATATCCTCCCTTGCCAATGCAATATGTGGGATCAAAATCTTTGGTAGCTTTCAAAATGTCATCGTACATTGCTTTTCCATCAAGCACTGATATTGAGAACACATCTTCGTCCCCAGCTTCTTTTTTTCTTTTTGAACGGTCTTCGTCCCTGACTTCACCTACTTTTACTTGTGATTTTTTCTTTCTTCGGTCAAACATGAAGAGAAATCCGACATATACACCTAGAAGTAAAAGTGCTCCTCCAAGAGGGAGCACGATTATAAGAACAATTGTGTGGCCGTGGTGCGACTTGGGTTTTGGCAAAACAATGTTCTTGCAAGGCTGTAATCCTGTGACATTACCACACAAATCATTGTTTCCTTTTAAGGCCCCTGGAGCATTTAGGAAGGGTTTGCTGTGGGGAATGGGACCCTCCAATTCGTTGTACGATACGTCAACGGACAACAAGCCATGCATATCTTCAAAACTCTTCGGAATGCAGCCTGAGAGGTTATTGTGGGAGAGGTTCAACGCCTC
>QLOD02000030.1:8130204-8141140 GCA_003260245.2 Sideroxylon spinosum | reverse complement strand
GAGGTTAACGGAACAGTATAGAGAAGGTCAAAAAGATTTACACATGGTGTTCATTGATTTGGAGAAGGCATATGACCAGGTTCCTAGGGAGATTCTATGGAGAGTATTGGAAAAGAAAGGAGTGTGTGTTGCATATATTGAAGCAATAAAGGACAAGAAATTTCCTATCACGATTGGTCTACATCAAGGCTCAACGTTAAGCCCGTAATTGTTTGCTATAATTATGGATGAGATTACAAGGCATATTCAGGATGAGGTGCCATGGTGTATGCTATTTGCAGATGACATTGTTTTAGTAGACGAGACGAGAGAAAGAGTGAATGCTAAGTTAGAATTGTGGTGGAAAACGTTAGAAACAAAAGAGTTTAGGGTAAGTAGATGTAAAACGAAATATATGGAATGCAAGTTTAGCCAAAGTAGGACAACTGGGGACATAGAAGTAAGTTTGGGCACACAAAAGATTGTAGAGAAAGAAAACTTTAGGTACCTTAGATCTTTAGATCTATGGTGCAACAGGATGGAGGGATTGATAATGATGTAAAGCATAGGATTCAGGCCAAGTGAACCAAATGGAGGAGTGCTTCGGCGGTCTTGTGTGATCAAAAAGTCCCCCTCAAGATGAAAGGACGATATTATAAAGTGGTGGTAAGACTAGCGTTATTGTATAGATCAGAGTGTTGGGCAGCAAAGAATAATCATATTCAGGAGATGGCAGTTACGGAGATGAGAATACTAAGATGGATGTGTGGGATCACAAAGAGAGATAGGATTAGGAACGAGGAGATTAGGGGCAAAGTAGGAATAGCACCAATTGACGATAAAATGAGAGAAAATCGTTTAAGATGGTTCGGCCATGTCAGAAGACGTCCAATGGAGGCACCGGTTAAAAAGTGTGAAAGTATGGAGATTGCCAGGAGCAGGAGAGGAAGAGGGAGACCTAAGAGAAGTTGAAAAGAAACTATTAGACATGACTTTGTCTCTATAGATCTAACGGAGGACATACTGCTTAACAGATTCGATTGGCGTTGTCAAATCCATATAGCCGACCCCACCTAATGGGAAAAGGCTTAGTTTGGTTTGGTTTAGTTTGGTTTATATAAGAGAAGAAAATAAAATCTCTAGCCAATAACTTCACAAGAAAATATTTTTTACATTAAGGCTCATTTTTTTCAATAGAAAATGTTTTCCAAAAAACTATTATGTTCATATTTCTGCAAAATATTTTCGTGAAATATGAGTGAAATTATATTCTGAAAAACATTTTACATTGAAATAAATAGAGCCTCAATTTAAAACGTTTTTCAGAAAATAATATCACTCATATTTCGGGAAAAACGTTTTTCTGAAACATGAGTAATATTATTTTCTGAAAAAAAACCTTTTACCTCCAAATTACAGGACTAAATGGATTTTTGAAATTCCAACAACAAATGTGGTGCTTGATAAAGTGTTTTGAAGATCATTTCAGAACTACTTAAATGTTTTTAAATAGCTACCTTGTTTATTAATATTTCAGCATTCTTAAATGTTTGTAGTTTACGTAAAACGTCAATATTATCATGAAATCCATATGCTGGACATTCTCTGAGCATTATAAACTTTGTAGTTAATTCAAAGTTGTGGCATGGTGCCTATGGACTAAAAGGTTGTACCCAGTGCAGAAGAAAAGACTCCACCTATAAACTAGGGTCCAGGAGATACCACGAGAGCAGGTAGGCATCCTTACCCCCATTCTTGTGTGAAGAGACTAATTCCTGTGGCTCAAATTCTCCACACATTGCTGGGGTGGATGAACACTTGCCATTGTGCCAAGTTACAACCTCTAGTTATCATAAATGTGCAAGCACAAGTAACTTGATGCATGCCGTGGCTTTTCAACCACAAAGGCCCAGTTAACTAATTTGAAAAACAGATGAAACTTACAGGCATAACTAGATTTACTTTTCCGCTGAGTAATATTTTGTGCCATCATGAAATATTATTCCTATGGGAATATTACTAATCCTGTTTTTCACCACCTTGTATAGGAAATTTTCCCATACGGATGATGGAAAAATATTCCCATCCTTTGGTAGCAGTAGCATTTCAATACAAGAATGATTGGACATGCATTCTAACTTCACATTTAAATCTTGGTTTTGGTTATTATTCAATGTTCTTATAACACTACCAAGAAGAGAATATCTAGTTGAACATTGGAGATGAAAAGCAGAGTTGTAAAGAATCTGTTGTTAATGCATACTCCAGAAAGTCATCCTTAGTCAGTAAGCCGGAGGGGTTTGTCATAACTCAATAAAGGGCAGACCACCACATAATTTTATGCCTCCTATCTTGTATCTCTCTAAAAGTCATGTACTTAGATTTCATAAATCATTCGTTGAAGTCCCCTCTTCCAGCCTTGCCTATGTATTTATTCATGTTATATGACTCTTTTGATGTATTTCAGAGACATCTTAGAAGGTATTGCAGCAGAAGGACTCCTCAAGATAATCAATTGAAGTCTCAAAAATAAACCCTCCCTTTTCTTTCAATCTTACTTGTCGAGTCACAGACTATTCCAAGAGCTTAAAAGTTAGGAAATTGATCCAACAATGTAGATAAACTAACTACACTCCCTCTCACATTTGACCCAATTAGCACGTGATTCAAAGAGAAACTAACTAAGCCAAACATGGTACACCAAAGCAAACATAACGGAGTTCACAGAAACGAGAACAAATATAACAAGATTTGAACCAACAACCTCACTAAACCATGTTAACTTACCAATTGTTCTAGAAGTGTAAGAATTTAGGAAATGGGCCCAAAAATTTTTGATTAAGATGGCAACATTAACAAAATAGGTCAACCATTTCATGCATGTTTCTTCTGGCCATGTTAAATAAGCTTAATCTTACAGACAAAAATAAACCAGAAGGTTAAAAATCAAAATGTATAGTAATCTATGAATCATAAACGCTTCAAAATAGGTAACATACCTGTATTAGACACATACTCTTTGACATTCCACACGAAGTATCCAATTATTTTATTACTTTTACTTCAAACATTATTAAAACAAGTTTAAGTTTTATTTAAAACTCCTAAGATTACAAAATCTTCTATCTCGTACTTTGTCATTTTTGTATAGGGAAATAGGCTTGAATGATATATTAAATTATTGAATTAAAAGATCTTCTTGTGGATGCTATATTCATTTATATATAACTAATAAAAATATATGGAAGTTATATATATATTTGGTTGTATCCCCGACGTGCAAGTATTTTTTAAAGTTGTCATATCACGTATCTATACCCGGATCCTACTCATATCCATGGAAAGATTGGTAGTCTTCAAATCTGTGTCCACACAAGCACACACACGACAAAGCAAAGAGCATGGAGAAGCAAGCTATGTTACCTTTTTTGAATTTACTTCTTGGTCCTCGTGTTTTTTGTCACCCATTACTCTCCACTGCAATTGCAATAATGCCCTTTGCCTATCTTCCTGTTACATCCTATAGCAATTTAGAGAAGGCACAGATAAATTTGTCAAGTTGTCAACTCATCACTCAAGAGAACAATATACTTTGGATTTCTGGATATCCAACTCTTCTTGAAGTTTCCTGCACTCGTCTTCATGCTGACTCCTCAAGGCCCTTAACTGAACTTCATGCTCATTCCTGAGCAGCAGTGTTTTCTGGAGAAATTCAATTAAGTTAGCAATTGGAACAATCTTCATACGTAAAACATGATAGTTCAAAGAAAAGAAAATATTTACCTCCCTCAAATCATTTTCAGCTTGAAGTTGAACACGTTTTACCTCTTCACTGTGGCTGGATTTGAGATTCAATTCCATCATATTGTGCTCCTGCTGGATACGAGTGATCTACCAAATGGACATCATAAAAGTCAGTCTGTAATCTCTGTACTTAATAGAAAATTTTTAGTCAACATATTGTTAAACAAAATTTGGCATTGAAATGGTAAAAAGGATGCCAAATATGCCTTCAACAGGGGTGGATGAATGTGAGGCCGAATGGGAGCAATTGCCCCTACTCACTTCAAAAATTACACTTATACCCCAAAAATTTCGCTCTTATTTTCCTAAAAATTATACTTTTGTCCCCATCATTTTTCATTTTTTCCCCCTACTCACATGAAAATTATACTTTTTCCCCCCACTAATTATAAATTCTAGGTCCGCTTCTGATCTTCAAGTATGTTTTCCTTGCTGAATAATGCAACTATTATATTGTGATGGAAGTAATTTATGGGGAAAATTCTTTTAATAATATTGTGCCAGTTATAGATTGAGCGCTACTGTATGACATTCCGTAAGACCAAAACATGATCTATCTGATATGCAAACCTGACGTCCTTTGGTTATGCACAAGAAATGTACAAGAATGAAGTTCCAGAGCAGATCACGTATATAGGTTTAAAGCAATCAAATAATGCAAAACAAATACTCCGCATCCGCAAGAATGACTAAACTGCAACTTTTGAAATTTATTTAGAATCTATTAGACTTGATTTTTGATATATAATGATTAGAAACCCATCGAGAATAAAATACCAAAAAAGATAATGACCAACATTTTAATTAAGACTGTGTCATAGATAAACGAGTAAATGACTCTTGGCTGTCAAAAGGTAAAAGATGTAGGTCAAAAGATATTGATCAACCGCTTAATAGTAGTCTGCTTTTTGAGCATATACCAAAGCAGCATGTTCCTCCTGGACATGCAGCAAATATTGACGTGATTCGTCCTTGCATTCTGCAAGCTTCTGGTCACATTTACTTCCCATTTCTTGAATTGCTTTATCAGCCTGAAGATAAAGCATGTAAGCGACAAAATCCATGCCCAATAAACATTATAACTGACAAAGATTTTGACCAAACCTTTTCTTTCTCAATGCTGACACTCTCAAGCTTTTCAATCTCAAATTTCCTCCGGATATCATTAATGGCCTGATGGAAACTCCTCTCAGAGTTAATCAAATGAAACTAGGCCAGTCATTTTGAAAGGCATATAGAAAAAACTGTGAAAGGGTGGCACCTGATCATTTTTCTGAGATAATTCTTTCAAGTGCCTGGACAATTCTGATTGTTTACAATCTAGCATCAGATCATATTGCTTCTTTGCTTCTGCAAGTTTACTTTCAGCATCAGCCAGTAATGCCTGAACCTGAAATGATATGTTGTAGCCATTATGACTATGCAAGGGATCAAAAGTAATTCTATTATTTTATTAATTCAACCTATGTTGAAAACCTCTGAATTTTTTTCTTCCAGCTGCTTCTCTCTGTCCTTATACTGCAGAATAAGCTGTTCTTTCTCCACTAGGATAGTTTGAAGCTGGCTGTTTTGTTTCTCTAGCAGATCTACATGCTGCTCATGCTTGCCAATCGCCTTTTGCAAGATATCAACTTCCTCTGCCTTTTTATGTATCTCTTCCTGCAACTTTTCTACAGAATCTTTGCTCTCAGACTCTAATGTTGAAATTTTCGACAACAAATCTTGCTGCGTGTTTCAAAAGAAAGCGATAAGATTGTGAAGCATATGGACATGTCACAAATAAAATACATATTGGGTGTGAATGCATTTACCATTTTACTCTCAGATAACCTTGAACTTTCAGATAATGTGTTAATTTTCTCCTCTGCTTTGGTAACCAACAATTCCATTTCAGACTTCTTAGAAAGAAGACATTCTATTTCAGATTCCAGCCTCCGAATTCTCTCTTCTTCTAAACGGAGTTCTTCGGCATGCTGTACCATTGCAAGTTCTTGAACTTTCTGAAGTTCAATGATCTTACTGTCTAACCCCTGGTTTACCAGTTGTAGTGCATCTTTTTCTGATATAACTTGCAAAGACTGATTGTGAAGTTGATCATATTGTTTTTTAGCACACTGAGAAGCAAGGTATTTCTCCTTCTCAACCAACTTGAAGTAAGAGTCATACAAAGAGTTTAGCTGAACAACATTGTCTGAAAAGGTCAAACTTTGTTTATCCATTTCATTTAAAGTTTCAGCCAGCAGATTGGCAAAATCATCAAATCTCTTTATCTCTTGCAATGCCAAATTTAGTTTTCTACCAAATTTTTCATTGCTAGAAAGAAGATCACTTTTTTCTTTCTCCAGAATCTCCTCTGAGATTTTCAAGTGTTTAAGGGTATCTTCCTTTAATCTCAAATCAAGATGCAACTCTTCCATCTTTGAGTTTAAGCTCTCCACATCCAATCTATTAGCTGCTACAGTTTCTTCCAAATGCTTGATCATTGCATCTGTGTGCGAAACAACATGCACATCTATTAGATTTAGTTTAGGACCAGTTTTCTATTGATCATGTGATAGAATTGAAAACTCCTAGAACCAATCCACGTCTTGCAAAACACAATTACAAATGCATAAGCACTGACGTGACCTATATTTCAGATTGGAACGGCATTTTATAGCACTAAAAAATGAATTCTATTAAAACTCCATTGAAACAGTATTCATTCAAACTTTTAAAACTGCTGGTAAAGTTCTGCTTCAGTCAAGGAGATAATAACATTTGTCCTGAAAAGAAAGAAGGACCTATTTATATTTGTATATATGCAATTATAATCATTGTCAGAAGGAAAAATTTATACTGTAATGGCAAACTTTACATAGGCCAGCAAGTATCTGATAAGCAGAACCTAATACAGCTGAATTTATGTTTCATTTTTTTCCCCTTCTCTTCTCACCCCTTAGCTACTCCCACAGAAGGAAGCAGTGAAAAATGGGCGGAGCCTAAAGCATTTAAAGGAAAACGACAAAAAGGAATGACAACAAAAAATAGAATATAACAACACTTGAGAGAAATCATAGTCGCGGTTATTCATCCAGGCAAAGAGGGAACACTTTTCTTGTATCTCAAAAGTTGGTTGGGAATGACCTACTATTAAAATGGTGAAATAAATCTACCAAGAAAGTAAAAGCATGGAAATTCAAATATTTGTATCTGGCCTAACAACTCAATTAAGATCATGCATGTTAAGATTTCAAATACATTCAAGCCTGCTTCCGTGTACCAACTGATAATGGAAATTTGGCTAGTTATTATTATAATATAAAATAAAACAACAGCTGGACTAGAGAAAGTAGTGTATGGAATATTGGTGTGCCTTGAGTTGGCATTTCTGAAAGAAATGCATTGCATTGCCAGGAGATTGAACTTCTGGGTCAGGGAAAATAAGACGACGAAAAATTTTCCAAACCTAGTCCTCCAAAGTGTAGACCCAATTAATTTTTAAAGAGATACTGACCTAAGGATTTAGAGAAGGAATATCTGCATTAAGAACCATCATGAAAAATAAAAATAAAAATAGGAAGATAATTAAATTCTCAATTACGTATCGAAGAAAGATAATATAATGCTGCACTTACCTTGTCTTTATGCCTATCCTCAGCACAAAATTGATCATTCAGTCTTCAATAAGTAACAGTTAACATAAAAAAGCAACGGAATATGTAATTGAGAAGTATTAAGGGCTCAAAATGAATGTTAAATGTGCAGTTTTACTACGATCACTGATATAATGGAGAGGCTGGCAGCGGCAACAGCTAACCAGTAACACAGACCAAGCTCAACTCAGCAAGCCTAAAATTACAAAAGTTCGGACTGTCTTCAAATGTCAATAATATGGTGATAACTCATGTTGTGCTCAAATATAATAAAAGCTTACACAAAGCATGTGCCTTGGCTGCATCTTAGTCAAGGCAACGTGTAAATTACACAAAGGACGTGCCTTGGTTGCATCTTACGCAAGGCACGGTGTGAATTAGGTAGGTTAACATCAAAAGCACTTTCATGGAGCATTTAAATGAAGCATGAAACAAGTTTAATGCGTTACTCGTTATTGTGAACTTTTTTTTTTTTCTTTTGTATTCCAGCGATATGAAAACCCTAGCTTAATCATTGATAGCTTGAAGAACTCATTATTATGATATTTCAATGAGTTGATCTTAAACCAAATTAATTTAAGTCCCAATGAAGTTCTTTACACCCACTACAATTGAAGATTTTCAGCTTGAAACTTCTTTTTTAACATGCCATCAAAGTGGCCAGTTCAGGAAGAGACCACTAAGAGATGCCATAATAAACTATTAGTTGATGAACGCACGAGGCCATTTACCTTTTTCCTCCATGAGATTGGCAGCGTTGGACTGTTCATCTCTGAAAGATTTCTCATTAGCCTCCTTTTCAGTACTAAGTTTGTTCAATTCTGTTTTGCCTACATTCAGAATTCTAACACGTATCATTACCGTGAATATAATTAGCAGCAGCAGTTCTCATTTTTGGGAGTGATCCAAACACATATTATGAAAAAACAAAATCATGATATCTTACAATTTCTAACGGTTTCTTCTGAAGAATCTAATCTCAAAGACAAAGTCCTCATCTGATTGTGCAAATTATCAAGGGCTGCAGCACTGGCTGACAACTTATCTTCAAACAATTCCTTGTCTTTCTCAGCTGTAAAAGGAGATCTATAATGCTAACAACTGTGAAAACATATCCAAAAATTCTTAAATCGGTGAGTTTAATAAACTAAGCACACCTACCATCATGAACCTGACTGGCTAGGTATTGCAGAGTTTCAGTTAATTGATCACATAAAGTCTTTGTTGAAATGAATTTAGATTCCAACCCTTTCCAAAGCTTCTCATCTTCTTTCTGTTTCACTTTGAGTTTGGCATTTTCATTAAATGCATTCTGTAATTTCTCCTCCAATGCATGAATATCCTCTGTTAATTTCTTCAGCTTAGAATTCTGCAATTGTCAAAATTCATGATCAAACTATAGTTCCATATGAAAGAAGCACCATACCCCCAACACCTTGCTGAAAAGTTTGCTATTATCCTATTTCTAAGAAAACGTACAGCTGTAAAGTAGATGTGTATGTCAATGTGCGTGCCAACCTATCAAAAAAAAAAAATTGTGTGTGTGAGTGTTGCACACAGACATATATCTATCGAGGGAATGAGCGATCTAGATAGTGAAAAGGAGAAAGACAGAAAGAAGCATATATTCATCCTACCGCCAATTCAAGGTCAGTTTTTGCAGAAGCTTGTTCTTTAAGCAGTTTCTCTGGAAATTAGCAAATCAACAACATGATCACCATAAACATTCAACTTCATCCCCTAAAAAAAAAAACTTCGAAGACAGATTCGTCCATAAAGTACCTGCAGTGAGCTTCAAATTCACAAAACTACCGGATGAAACTGAATCTGAGGACGACCGTGAAGCAATAGAGTAGGTTTTCGCAGCTCCTGAAACCGATCCTGACAGCGATTTGAAGTGATCCAGGCTCTTCATGGCTGACAATCCTACGAGCTTATTCATTTCGAAATCGAACAAACGCAGTGAAATAACCCTGGAAGTTCGTTGTCGAGGCTCTCGCTCCGAGCGAAAAGCTTATTCGTTGAAATGAATTGAAGAAAAACCCTAGAAATCAATTTTCTAAGATCTCGATCTTAAATGCGTAAATTTATTTTAGATTTCAGAAATTGATACGAATCGAATACAAAACCCCTGAGATTTTTCCTGGAATCGTTCATTCTCAGGAGGCCTCTGAATCTGAAGTTCTTGAACTTTTAGCAGTTGAAGTGAAATTGGCGCCAACGCCAGTAATGTCCTATTTATTGAGTTCGGAGTCCGAACCTTCGGGTTCGGGTTGGCCGTTTGGGCCGCTTCTCACTTTCTTTTGTCTGAGTCGGTTTGACAGTTAATGGATGTTGTGATCCACTGCGGGTGGTAGCACGACAAGGAGCCGCTATTAAATTACGAGTAAATAACGCAAGCCCCCCTTCACATTATATAGAAACCACGCCTCGATATGCAAAGCTTGCACTAACCTTTTCTTATTTTTAAAATATTTTGTAACAATTAAATTCATTCATTAATTATTTAACGCGGTTAAAAATGGTGTAGAAAAAGATATTATTAACGTTGGCTTACTATTTTTTTTTCTTCTCGACCCCAAACTTTAATTCTCTCTCTATCTTTTCTATCTATCTCACATTCTCTCACTTTTTTCCCTCATTTTTTCTGTCTTCCTCCACCAAAGGTAATGAACCAAACCCTTTTAGTTTAGCACTCAAAGAAAAACAAAAAATCCTTACCCATCTATATATACAACCTAAATCCGAAGAAACACTTTTAAAGTTACCCATGAGGATATAGAATTCTAAATAAAGTTTCCTAGTGACAAATTAGATACTGTTACTTACAAGAATAATATTTGAAGCAAGTAATTACTAAAAAATATATATATATATTTGAAACAAGCATTATTTTCTCTATAATCTTTGAATCAATAAGTAGGACCTCTGTATTACAAAATTTTCTAACAAAATAAAACAAATAAAAATTCAATTATATGTGAAGAAATTTGATAGAGAAACACTCATATGAGATGATGAAACCACGACAACTGGTTACAAAAAAATCACTCAAGGAACCAAACTCGTAAGGATATTTGTGCACAGGAGATCAATGAGACGATTGACTAACACCCCAGCTTATAGTCAGATCTGTCAATAGACCGAGTTGGATCAGATTTCTCAAATCCAAACCCAATCCAAATCCAAAAATATTTAGGTCAGACTTAGAAGATTCAAATCTAATATATATACCCGGATCCAAACTGTTTTAAAAATAAATTTTTTTAACATCATTTCATACAAAATAATATAAATATATTTTATTAAAAATATATATATTATTTGTTATTATATAATATAAGCATGGCAATGCTTGCTAGCTTTTTGTTATGTGATTGCAGTTCAAGCACTTGTGCTGATAATTAGAAGAACTCCCTCTATCTATCTATATATATTTTAATATTTATAATCAATCTTCCCGGTACAAGAACTCTATTAGAAGAACTCCCTCTATCAATATATATATATATATATAT
>QLOD02000030.1:8078181-8089041 GCA_003260245.2 Sideroxylon spinosum | reverse complement strand
TTCTCCCGTCTAATTGTTATGGAGGTACTATTCAGCTCCGAATCATCACAAAAGTGTATATACACAAAGGTGTTAATAAAAAATACATTATCAAAAGTCAGACTTGCAAAGTTTCATGTCGATCCACAAGAGAGAATGAGTTCAAAATTGACAATGGATTTTGTAAATAACAAGCAAGTTAAAACAAAAAAAAAAAAAGACATTTTACGGGCACATAGAACAGTTGAACTCAATGGCAGAAGCAGATTTCTGTCCAACGAGTCTGTGCCCGGAGATGGAGGGACACAAACCGATATACAAGGCAATTGATCTCAAGATAAGAGGTTCACGTCAAAAGAAAATTTGTTTTAGATGTATTGGGTAGAAACCTAATCGACCAAGCAACCCAGTTATTTAACTGACACTTAGAGCATGGATTTTCTCTGTCTTGAGAGACATATAATTAAAAAAATTTATGTGAAATCATTTTCTTTAATATGTGTTCAGTCATATATTTTGTCCACCCGACAAAGGGACCTTGGTTGAGGGATCTCTCTTTCTAAACCACACAAGGAAAAAAGGATCTAGAGTGGGTGAGTATTTATATTAATATACACACACGTCTAGCTGTTTCTTTGACTCTAATATATAATATCTATTGGGCAAATCAATACATAGTTAAATAAGTTGACACTTGAATAAAAGAGTTATTGGTTTGACAAATTGAGCTTGGCTCATCCTCCAGTGCTTTCAGGAAGTAAAAAATATTACAGCCATTTACAAGTCCGATCTTGATGCTCTATCTGTGTCGATCCAACGATAAAACCCTAATGATGAACATAAACAAATAGCTGCGAATGTGAACCTCAAAGTGTATGATTGATCGTGATAAAAGAAATTACAACTGCACGATTGTTCAAATTCATAATTTCCACTGATTGATATAACGATTGATATAACGATAAGGGAAAACGAATAGTAACGATTGATATAACGATAACGAAAAACGATAAATATAACAGAGGTATAATGAAAAAAAATTTAATAAAAATTAGTGAGATCTAAAAATATTATACAACAACATAACATATTGATAATGGACGATTTTAAAATCATAAACCAGTCAATAAGCTAAGTGACCTGAAATGTAGATAATGGTCAAATGACCATTTAAAGTCAATATTTAATTTAATTTAATTATTTTTTGAGAAATTATTCAGATTGGTTATAATTCAAAGTCGTGCCTAATTTTTTTGAGAAATGTTAATATTAGAATTCAAAGCGTGCCTAATTAATATTAGTTGGACTCATAAGAGTTCTCTTTGTTAATGATTGTAGTGGGAGACTGAATTTTTGTTTTGATCGATATCAATTTTTGCCTAACTATTATTAAGCGGTGTTGTGATTAGATTATTCTGTATTAATTAATGTTATGCTTGAGTGCTGTATAAGGCGTTGAAAATGTTCGAAACAAGGAAAATTTATGAAACAACAATATTAAATTAAATTAACAACCCATAAAGTGTGTGTTTGTGTGTGTATAGCTAGTTAATTGATGCATGAATTCTCTAAGTGAGAAGTATGTGCGTCCTCGGGGTTTCCGAAGAGTATCGGTGAAGATTTAGGACGTCGGCTACACCAACTTCCCCTCTAACCAGCAGCGCCTTTAGACTAAACTAATGATCAGCCATACTTCCTTCTGTCCTTTTCAAGTTTACTATTTTACATAGATGAAGCCAATTTGTTTTTTGTTTTTGTTGTTTTCCGATTCGGGCCAAATTTAAAGTGTTTTTTTTTTTTTTTTTTTTTTTTTTTTTTTTTTTGTTTCTACGGTCTTATTTAGAAATATTTTTATATGCCTAAGTTTCTGGGGCCTTTTAATTTGAGAATATTTCTTTTAATTTTTTTAATATTATCAATCATAAGTGATAGATTAAATTATGTATAGATAGTAAAATTAGATGATCTTTCATATTTTGGACGAGTGTTTGGTTGAAAAAAGTTGATCAAAAAATACAGTAAATTATAAAAATTTGATGTAAAAGTAATATGTGATAAAATTTAATTAGAGAAAAATAAAAAAAATTGATATTGATGGATTTTAGTTGATTTTGATCAACCAAGCACCCTTATATAATCATTATTGATAGACTGAATATGTGTCAATGCCTTCCATCACATGCGAGAATTAAACAGATATATCAAGTAATAAAAATGCATAATTGAAAGATTCATAAGCGAAAAGGGTCAGAATGAACGTCTTAAACACTATTTTGAATTTAGATACCATATTAAAACACTCAACTTAAGATCAATTCATTGGCAAAAACGAAAAAAAAAAAAATGTATGTATAGAAAAACTATTTTAAGATCATAAATTAAGAAGATTGATAATTTTATATGTATAGGTTCAAAAGTCTGCAAGTGCTAGTGTCGTTTAATTAGTTGTCGTATATAATTGTAAGTTTTAAGATACAAAGTATATTCTGAGAGAGAGTCTCTTTCTACTTCTAGGGTTCGTATTCCATCGCATATAAGACGTAAGGCATTTGAAAACCATGCAATATTCAAATGACGAAAGGAGAGCTCTTGTTGCGTGCATGCATGGAATAGCTTTGTCTGACCATTGGCTTAGGCCCCTCTACCTGTTTCATCAGCTGGGTCCATTCCTTGATTAGGAGTGTACGTATCTCTAGCCTTCCTTTCCTTATATATCACCAAATGTAAATACTCTAATTAAAACTTGCAGAGCATTACTTTTTGTACGTACATATTCAGTATACATTGTATGAACTCGAAAAGAATAGTTATATGAACTCGAAAAGGATAGTTTGATAAAGTTGTGGTAAAACAACAAAGGGACTTTAGGTTTAAAAGGGAGCTTAGCATTGCGTGGCAATGATAGTTCAATGACAGTTCGGGGATAGCAAATTTTGAGCTGTTTAATTAAAATTTAACAATCTTAACATATTCGCATGTTTTTAATTTAAAAAAAAATATAAGTATGTTTGAACTATCAAATTTTATCCAATGACCCAAACTCATACATGATATCAACCCCTAAATCCATCCAGATTTCATACTAATTAACAATGTTACACTATTAGAAAATATCATTATTTTTATCATAACACCCGATGTGATTAACTTTCAATTTATCATTTAAAAAAAATTATGAAGTTAAATTTATTTATAATATTGTTACTATCACGTCATTATGGTATGATTTTTCTCTTCTGTTTTCTCCAAAATAGAATTTTCCTTTCTTATATAAAGAAATACCACTTTTTAGAGAAGTAAAATCAGGGAAATTTTTTTTTTTTTTTTTTGGGTCCTTTAATGGAGTCTCAAGAGTTTTCTAAAATGGGGGATATATACAATACTTAATTAATTATTCAACATTTTGGGGAAAAAGGAAAGAAAAGTTTGATATTTTAGGGAATAACTATTTTATGCAGGATAGTTTAAGAAAACTGTTACATCGTAAATCGGATGAAGTTAAAAACTGTAAAATAAAAAATGGTATTTTTATAAAAATATTTTAGAAATTTGTTTGGAGAATTGACATGGGTTACCTGGGAAGAAATACCTGCATAACTATTTACCTATCAATTATTATTATTTTTAAGATCACGAGATATGTTAGTCATTTTGTGAAGAAAAGTACATCTCTGGCGCCTAATGAAGCCAAATGAGGAGAAAGTGTCAAATCAATATATATATATTTTTTTTCTAGAATTAATTAGTCAAGGGAAGGACAAGTGGTACAGTAGATTGGGATATAAATAGATACCATAAGCTGCGGTTTAATTTGGTCTATCATAGGGAAGCAACAGCAAATAAATCAGCTTGATCAAAAGAGAAGAAATTGAAACACACAGTGAACATGGGAAGGTCCCCTTGTTGTGATGAGAATGGGCTCAAGAAAGGACCCTGGACCCCTGAAGAAGACCAGAAGCTTGTCGAGTACATCCAAAAGAATGGCCATGCAAGTTGGAGAGCTCTCCCCAGGCTTGCAGGTGATCATCTAAATAATAGCTAGATAGTCTCTCTGTCTCTAATTAGCTTTCATACACAGCAATATATATGTATTTGTATGTATTTCTAAATTGTTGTGTGTAAGTTTGCAGGTCTTAACAGATGTGGCAAGAGTTGTAGGTTGAGGTGGACAAATTATTTGAGGCCTGATATCAAGAGAGGAAAGTTTTCTCAAGAAGAAGAGCAAACAATTCTGCATCTGCATTCCATCCTTGGGAACAAGTAATTAAACTTATCAACCTAGTTTAATTTATTTTTCTCATTTCTGTGAAATTATCAAAACTACTCACTCACATATAACATCACATTTTGGGCTTTTATTTTATTTTTTGGAACTAATCCATATCTTTTTTTTTAATTATCTTTTGGTCATGACAAGATGGTCAGCAATTGCTACCCACCTACCAGGGAGGACAGACAATGAAATCAAGAATTTCTGGAATACCCATCTAAAGAAGAAGCTGATTCAGATGGGCTTTGATCCAATGACACACCAGCCAAGAACAGACCTCTTTGCTAGCTTGCCCCATCTAATAGCTCTTGCTAATCTGAGGGACCTCCTTGACCAACCCCTATTAGTGGACGAACAAGTTGCCATGAAGGTACAAGCAGCTGAAGCTATTCAGTTGGCTAAGCTTCAGTACATGCAGCAATATCTTCTCCAATTATCTGCAGCCTCAGCAGCAAGTACCACTAATTATAACAACCCATGCGGCCAAATAAACAACATTAATACAGACATTGAGGCTCTTAGATTATTCATGAACAATTCAAATCCTCTAGTTATGGACAACTCGGTTTTAAATTCAACACAATTGCAGAATCAACCTCTATTTTCTTCCTTTGAAAATCAAACTTATTCTCAACCACTCCACAATAGTACCCCAAAGCAAGAAGACCCACAAGTCCCTTTCAGTTTCCAAACGCCTTTAATTAATAGTGGTATGGGACAAGGTGTTGACAACAGTGCTATAATGGTCAGCCAAGGAGATAATAACCCACCTAACTCTCCATGGATTCTTCCTTCTCCTTCTTCTTCGTCTTGCCCTCTGGGCGATGCAAGTAGTGCTTCCAGCCATGGTGGTGGAGCTTCTTCCTATTGGCCCGAATTGCTCTTGGAGGAACCCTTCATGCATGCATGAGGATTAATATATTTCTTATTTCTCAAGTGTTGTCTGAGAGGCTTGTGATATAATTGCTATGCATATATATGTATGTAGATATATACATTGTTAGATACATACATACAAGTCATGTCCGGAGAAATATATGTATGGAGTCTACGGACACATCACATGTTAACAAGTTGCGCCTGTATAAATTTTTGTGATCATAATAACATTTGATGAGTTTTTGTCTTAATTAAACTGTAGAATAATGGAATCTCTCTCTCTCTCTCTCTCTCTCTCTCAAAACTAAATGGAAGACTTTATATTTTAGAGAGAGAGAGAGAGGGGCGGCGGGCAAATGAAGACTCAGAATAAGTTACAGTACCTAATTAGCAGACAATAATTGGCTTTCCTTCCCTGCATTTTCTATTTTCCTTAATTTTCTTATATATTGGCCATGGTATTCTATTCTTATTGAGTATTATCATATTTGCTAGCCAACTAATGGAAGTATTAGAGGAAAAAATAATAAAAGAAAAAGACAATCCTGTAGATCTTCTTTCTTGACCACCCGCATGCATCAGCCAATTGGTTGAGGAGATCCATTTGGTAACTGTTTTGTCAACCTTCCACTAATTTGTGTGTTAATGGAGAAGTCCAGAGTTACCTACAAATTACAGATATGGAGTATCAGTGTTTTTTGTTGACGCTCCTTTATTTTAATATAAAATGTGGAAAAAAAAATTATTTATATTTTTAAAAATTATTTTTGAAATATAAATAAATATTTATCTTTTGAATATTATACATGGAAACAAACCAAATCTAAAGTTAAAAGCAAGAAATTCAGGTCTAGTACAGTAATCACTGCTTAATTACCCGGGCATGAAGTCAAAAGGAAGAACTCAAAGATTTGGTGTGTATACATGAGCTGCTCCCATGAGGTTCATAGCCTTTAAAAAATGTTAATGCCAGCTATAATATCGATTCCAGTGTCATGTTGGTTTCTCAAAGTTTTACTTACCAGAGAGAGACACTTTGCACTTAAGACTCAGGCCTTGAAAATTAAGCAATCATTCTGGTTACGAGCAACTGCTATGGCAATACATATATATATAATAAAATAAAATAAAAAATAAAAAACTAAATCATTCAATTCAATATTAATTGACAAATGAAGATATCATATCAAGATTTTATATCATTTTGTAAGGGTTTATTTTATTGATCTCATCTTCCTATACATGCGATTGCTGCTCATAGACAAATAAATAAACATACTAGATAGGAAAAATGTACGGATTGAGAGATTAAATAAGTTTTTCATATCTCAATTCTAATATCATATTAATATATTCAAAATTTAAAACAAATTAGTAATCACTAAAGGTGCCATATTAAAATCTTATATTGATCTAATTAATTTGGTTTGATATAAATTCCAATAAAGGGTGTTTAGAGTAAAAAAATTAGTATAAATTAAAAAAAATTATAATTTCGTAATTCGTATAATAAATAAAAAATTATATTTTATAAAGGTTTGCGACCTGTTTGGAGGGGCAAGAATAATAGAAACTATTAAAAGTTATTCCTTGAGTGGTTGGCAAAACACCAATTGCTAGCTTTCTACAAAATAACATAACTTGCTCAATTTAAAAATTACCAAAACTTACTTAAAATTATCCAAATATATTAAAAATTTTATCAAAAACCCAAAAATTATAAAAAGTTATTAAAAATTATTAAAAATGTTACTTACCTTATCAAATGCACCAAAAGTTATAACTATCAATTTTTGTTAAAAAAATACCAAAAATTACCGAAATTTAGATTTCAAAATGATACCTTGTAAAAATTTGTTATTATTATTATTATTTTTTGATTTATTTATTTTTTTTTTTTGTAAAGCTCTAAACATCCCCTAAGCTTCGTTACCACAAAGTGCAAATGAGTGGAAGCTCGTTGAAATATTTTGTAGTCAATGTTGTAGTTTTTAAATTTGGTGAATATTTAGAGTGTATTTTAACCAAACAAAAAAAAAAAGTAAGTTTGTTTTAAATTGTTAGGTGTGTTTTGAAGTGTGAAAAAATTAGTAAAAATTAAAAGAATTGATAAAAATTAATAAAAACTAAAAAAAAAGTTGAAAAGATTTTTAAAAAAATAGAGATTTGTTGTGAAAAAAATAAAAAATATCGGAGACTTTTTGTCAAAATTTGATACTCTAAAAGTATTTTAGAAAAAAAAAAAAAAAAGAAAAGAAAAAGAAAAGAAAGCTGTTACAGTTGCAAGCTGCTCTGCAATTGGTCCGCACGGTTCTTCCTAGGGAAGCACAACGAACGAATTTATTTGAATTAAAAGAAAGACAGTCACATGTAGAGAAATTAGAGGAAGAAATTTAAAAGAAAGTAACATTAGAATGTTATGATGATAATAGTGTTATTATTGAATTATATTTTTTATTAAATTATTATTTTATAACGATGGACTCACTTCTATTCTACATTACTATGATTATTCTCTTTTTTTTTTTTTTTTTACAAAAAAAAAAAAGAAATTACGATTATATAGCATTAATTAAAAAACTAAAATAAAATACACTCAATTGAATTATTTTAGCTCATGGCAAAACACTAACAATCAGAAAACTTTATAACATTTATCACAATAATAATTTTAGTGAAAAACATTAATTTAGTTAATTTTATTAATTTTTGCTCTTCATTTTTTGAGAAGTTAACACCGGCTGTGCAAGAAACCAAAGTTAATTATTTGAGATCCAATGATGTTTATTATTATCAAAATTATTTTTGAATCACTGTTTTAGATAATATGGTACTTTCTTTCCTTTTTTTTCCCTTTTTTATTCCTGAGTTTGGATTACAAATGATCATACCGTGTGAAGAAGAATTCGAAGTTGCTTTCTCTAGCTCAAGAAAGTCTACTTTCCTCCCTTAATTTCTCGTCCATTCGTTGGATTTGTCATTCTTGAGGCCTCATTTGATTTCAGGCTATAATGATATAAAGCTTGGGCAATTGTACTTTAATTATCTTTAATTTAAAAGTCAATACATGGTGACTTAATTTAAAATATAAAATTAGATAAAATTTATAAAAATTAATTATTTTGTGCTTCACAAATCAAAATTGATGAAGAAAGAAGATATTTATAAGACTAAATATATAGAAGGACGTTTTTTTACACAATTTTATGTTAAAATAAATCTATTTTTTTTTAATTTTCTAAATGGACTACATACATAATTTATGTATAGACAAATTTAGTTATATTTTGTTATAACAATATCTTTTGCATAATTACATCCGGTAAAAATTATATTAAATTTAATAGGTTTTATTAATTTTACATATATTTATGTAAATTACGATAGAGTCACGTGTCAACTTGTGAAGTAAAGAAGGTAATATATTTTTTGATAAAATCTTAAGAAAGTGGAGTGTAATTAAGCCCTCAAAAAATAAAAAATAAAGTTATAAAGATACAGTAATACTATAGCCATCACACAATTATTTTCTCCAATCTACCGTTTAGGTGAAATCGTTAATTTTCAAACAAAAAAATAACATCTCACGACTGTGATATTTTGAATGAAGCATACTACTATCTATAATCATCAGTATAATCTACATGAGTGATGACTAGTATGGAAAAAAAAACAAGTAACGGTAGAATAATTGATAAATATATATCATTTTCCTAGTTTGATTGATTTACATATAACACTATATATGTAAAAAATAAAAAATGTGGAATAAACTTCTAGGAATTCTTAATTTTAATGCTTATGTAACTATAGTACTGAATAAAGGTGGGATAAATTATATTGCATGCACTTTATATGTATAGACCTTATAAATTCTTGGTTATTGAAGTCTATCATACCTTGGGTGCTTTTAGCTTTGTTGTTGACTTGTAGCCCTGATGATTAACTTTGATTATTCACACCTTGCCTGGCGGGCTTATGTCGAAATTAACGAAACAAGATTATTAATAAAAATCTAGAAAACTGTTTACATAATAACCTGCAGAACAACTTTGTTTGACCATTGACAACATTGTTAAAGCTAGCAAATATTGTTAAAATCAAGGCTGATTTGAACAAGCAAAGGCTTTAATTATAGAGTTAAAAAGAAAGGCAAAAATCAAATGCAACTCTCACTTTAGTTTCCTCAGTAAGTTGTTAAGACTTTTGGTTCCTTTTCTAACAAGGGATAGACTTCTACATCTTCAAATTATTAACATAAACCATAATCAGCAAATTAAGTCTTCCTGACGAAACTAACATCCAACACGTGTTCGCAAGCCAATGGCCTTACTGAGGTTTCTTTCACTAAACTAATTTACTTAGAATGTCGATTTGGTTTTTCATGGTTGTCAAAGTGACAGAGAAAAAAAAATCATCCGATTAGGTTTCTTTCGCCTCCACAAATTTTCTTGTAAAGAAAAGGAAACTAAGGGAACAAATTTCACCACCTAATCCAACCCCATCTGTTATAGCTACTCCTCAAAGCCTCTTATGTCATGGCAATTGAATGTTTTATGATGATGATAATAATAATAATAATAATTAACTATACTATGGATATAATTTTGAATGTTAAGAGACAGTGGTTGGATTTTTTTTTAGGTTTTCCATCAAGTAATCATATAATTTGTAGTTGGTGTGGCAACGATATGGAAATTGGTGGGTTCGAGTGGCAACATCAAGAAGAAAGAGATAGTTTAGTTTTATGGCAAAGATCAACGAGTACTTATTAAATTATGGGTTTAAGAGGCAACGTCAAGACAGAGATATGATGTTTATTTTTATGGCAAAGATCGAGAAGTATTTATTATTTAATCATATGCATGCTATGGTTGAAGACTACCGCTTTGGTTGTGCATAATAGATTTTATTGAATACTTTCTCTGTCTCTCTCTCTCTCTCTATATATATATATATAATATTAAATGCTCTCCGTATATATATATATATACGCGCCCACGCACACTAGCGTTGATTCGGCGTCGCGCGAGTTAGCTACACATTAATAAAAAATTTGTAACTTTAATTTGTTATGTATACATGAAACATTTTTATTTAATTGTGTATTTTAAATATATAGCGCATTCATAATTAAATAAATATGATAAATTTTATGTCAAAAATTAAATCATATTAAAATTATTTTATATCACTTTTAAACAGTGAAATTTATTTTTAGTTAAGTTATGCCTACTATTGAGCTTTTAAAATGGAAAAAAAAAGAAAAAAAGAAAAAAAAAAAGGCTAAAGAGGATGAGATGATGGCTTGAAGTAGAAAGGAGAGGCTAGGTCATTACAGATTGTTGGATTTGTGGCCCTAGGCTACGAAAGCCAGGACTGAGTTGAATGCAGCTCATATATGTGTTGGAAGCGATGGTCCAGTCAAGTGGGATTCCTGCGACTTGGATAGAAGGTCTACCGCTTGAGCAGTATTCTCGAGAGCTTTTAACGGTCTTCGAGCAAGGTTAACGATTTCCCTTTGAGCTGTCTATGTATGTTAACCCCAACTCAATATTAGACCATGCCTAATGCATACCTATTATATATTTTCAGAAATTCCAAGAGACAATGGATAATGTTTGATTGATGTCTTGAGAATAGCATGCCTATTTATATTTATATTGGTTAAGGAATTTGTAACATTTATTATGATTGTAATGTTATAACGGAATAAATTTATGTAATCGTTG
>QLOD02000030.1:7961309-7972322 GCA_003260245.2 Sideroxylon spinosum | reverse complement strand
TTTCATTTTCACTCTTATTTTCCTTCGTTCAATTTCTTTATACCAAACAAGGTCTTAGTTTTCACGTATCCATGATTATTTATCAGTTCATCATTTTGCCATATGACGTAATTTAGGATGTCACTAAAATGTGAAATTCTGAAACGAAAATTTAATAACACAAAATATAATTTACCCTCGTTAATTAGTTAATTAATTTAATTATTTATTTTTTTATTTTTTATTTTTTTTGGAGAGAGAAGCTTGATAGGACTTTTTTTTTGTAATTATTTCACAATTTATTTTCATCTGTCCATAGAGGAAAACGGAATTTAGTCCTCCAATTTAAAAAGCAGAAACTAAAGCCCAAAAACTGTGGGGCAGGGAATGTGACTACTCGCTGACTTAATCATAAGAAAGATTCAGTTGAGGGACCATGGAAACTAAATGGCAAGAAATAAATCAGATGCCCCATCCCTACTAATACTTCAAACCAGCCCACACACACAAAAGGGTGCCACAGATTCTACCCTCTCAAAGTTGAGTAAAATTACTCAAATCAATAACCCATCAAATAAAAAAACAAAAGAAAAAAAATTCTCTCAACCTTCTTTGAACAAGGAACTCCACCAAATAGTAACAAAAGAGGTTAGATCTCATTTCTATTTTTTTTTATTTTTTTATTTTTTTATCATCCCAAATTTATATTTTATTATGTGTTTAGTTACATTGCTTTTTTCCTTTTATCAGGATAACAAGTTCTATGGAAAGAAGATAAAATTGCAGATGACTTCTTTTTTTTTTTTTTTTTTTTTAAGATAGATATTATCCCAAGAAAATAAAAATATATAATTAAACATGTGATAAAACATTAACCGTGAGATAATATCTATTATCCAACGAAAAAAACATATTATTAGGGCATGCATCCAAGTAGATTTCAATTCAACTGGGTAAAGTGGCTGGATTCACAAAGAGGGGAGGAGAAAATTGAATGATGAAACATGGAGGGCAACTTAAAAAGGACTGCTTCCCACTACTTTGTCACCAAAGAAAAAAAAAAAAATGGAGGGACTGGTCCTTACTGGTAGAGTTGTGGACATGATTTGGCCAAAAAATTGGCAAGAGTGCAAGATGAGGAAAAGAAAATTTCTCCACATAATTACGCAGAAGAGCATTCTATATTGTACAGGAACAAAATGAAACGGGACATATCCTTATTATGTAATCATCTTCACAATCTAACACATCTTGTGGTTGTATATTTATAACAAGACATCACAAGGTAAATTAAATAAATCATATATTCTCCCTTCCCCCCCTCCCCCCTTTCCCCTTCAAATTTTGTAATTACATTGCCCTATGTATGCCTTACGGCTCCATAGGAGTAGTATGGTTGGCTCCTCCACATGGGAGATGGCTCGTTTCTTTCCGCTAGTCGCTTTTTTTTCTCTCTGTCCAAAACTTGTCATTCCCCCCCTTCCAATGGTGGAACTTTATGAAACCTAATTTGGATCCACAAAATGAAAAACGAAATTTAATGATCTACCTTTTGCAGGCTCCCCCTCCAGAGTTCGTAAATTAGTTTGCTTGTCCCTTGAAGAAAGGTTTTTGACAGATGAGGAGTCTCTCGTTGCTGCTGCTCTCGATTTCTACGACTCGTGCATCCCATCTCAATCTCGTTGCGAGAGATCTTGCTATTTCGATCAGAGAAGTAGAGTCCCGGAGTATCACCCATCCCTGCACAGTACCTAAATTAGCGCATTTTACAAAGGGGCATGAAGGAGAAGAGAAAGTCATGCCGTGCCTATACTAAACATTGACTTCACACTAGAACTGACAAGATTTGAACATCGGCATTGCAATTGTACATAAACAATTAAAACAAAAGGAGAAATTATCACCATGAGAACTGAAACTACAGCTTATCATTTGTTTGAGTTCCCCACAAATGCCTGTTTTATTCAGATTCAAATTATGCTCTGCTACATAATCTTGCAGTCTTGTGATAATGTCCTATGAGAAAATGCTAATGACCATTGTAATTTAATCTGTAAGGAGGATTCGTTTGTGGTACTAAATATACTGAATCTATATTTCCCTCATGCAACTGGAAAATGAAGTTAGTCATAGTCATACATATGACCTCCAACTTTTATGATTGAAGGCCTGACCATTTTATTCCTCTGAACAGTATTAAAATGAGAACAGCGGCTAGAGACTGAAGCAAATGTAATCAGGAAGCATGTCAACAGTTGGGTGGTTGACAAGTAGGAATTGTCGAAGCACTCCTCCCTATTAATTGTTTGAAGCAATAAATTTTAAAATATAAAGATCCAACTTTCAAACAAGTCCATTATCTCTGAAACACTTAAAAATAAAACAGCGGGTTGAATGCTTACTATTATTCTAATTTAAGTGTTGTACCCACCCACATTTGTTTTAACATTATAAGAATTGATAAAAATAGGGAGACCCAATGAATGTGTATCAAACATCTAGCATGGAAACAGGAACAAAAGAATAAGATACCTCTGGACGAAGTAACCGATCTATCTCAGAGAAGAGATCAAGCAGAGTGCACTTGCGCGGCTGACCAGTTTCAAGTGATAAAAGTCCTTCAGCATGCATCATATCATATGATCTTGGGTAGGATGGAAATGGTTCACACCTGATAGATACAAGTTGGAATGATTCATACAAACAAAAATGATACAAGTGAGACATCAGCTGGGCAATTCACAGAAACAGATGTGTAGTACAACAGTGGCTTAACCTGAGATTTGTAGTTCTCAGGTATCAAATCCAGTGTGCTTATGCATATCATTATATAAGTAAAGGCGTCAAAGGGATTCCATCCAAGTACAAAAGAAAGATAGGGGACCTATACCATTATAATTTCCAGTAAGAAAGGTTATGCATCATAATAACTAATTTCCATTATTGCCAAATATTTCAAAAAATATAATAAAAAGTTTAGTAGTTTGACTAGTTCTCCATTACCATTTTTCTTATAAATTTCCATCTCTAATCTTTTTTTTTTTTTTCCCGTGTTTTCTTCCCCTTTTTCTTTAACTCTATCACAATGATACAAATAGGTTAACTACAACCTCCTTTTCTATGAACATGGGTAGTATTAATAGCTGTTTGAGTTTGAGAACAAGGCCAAAAGGACATCATCCTATTGATGATAAAAATTTTAGGTGTTCTGTCAAGGTAACCAACATGCAACCAAGTTAATCCCCTCGGCAAAAAAGTTAAACAAATTAATTCCCTCAGTAAAATAAACAAATTAATCTCGATATAGACTGATGTCACTGATCAAACCAAAAGTAACAATTAACCTAAAATGGTTGGACAGCTATGAAATAAGTTGTCCTTCCTCTTGTCAAATAAGAATGCCGACACAGTATCAGTGTTCACATGACATTGAAAGCGATAAATTCTTGGAGGTAGTGGACAGAACTTACCAGTCATGTAATACTCCAACAAAACCCCGGTCAAGGATTAAGGGAAGGGAATTAGGCCCACACATAGGGACTACATTCATGACCCAAACAGATTTCCCAGTTTCCAATAAAGCAGAATTGAAGCCACCAAAACGGGCATTCATATCCAACACATTTCTGAGCATGTTGTATGGTGGAGAAGGATCCTCATCGCCGGGTCTCTTTGGATGATCAGAAAATATTAGTGGCGACAAGAGGGACCAATAGTTACGAACTGCTGAGTTCCAGTTTTGGGTATCCTCAGCAAAGTCTTCTGGAGAAAGACCTGGAAAACATGGCAAGTGTTGATACGTTTATCAGGACATACCCAAAGGCAGCAGAAATGACGGGTGAAAATTTCTAGGCTTAGTGACAATGTATCCAAATTTCTTTTCTCTGCACGTGCTTTTTAATAAGGTTCTGCTGTAAAAAACCTTCTTAATGAATACAGAAATTACCATAGATTGCCAGTTCACTTGAGCTCAATTTAGCCCTAGAAGGCCAGGTTGGCCTTTTTTCAATAGGAATCCATCGACGGCTCTGAGTTCCTGCGATGCAAGATTGGAGTGGTCTATAGTATGGTGACTCAACATCGTGGCCCTTACTGCAGATGGAGGGACCAGATCCAGATTTCCTAGAAAGCGAAGGTTCACACCACAAATTAGTATCACTTTCATGGTCATAATAACACACGTTAACATTTAAATATATTCCCAATATAGATGTCTGCATTAGAAATAGATAAAGATTTAATCATGGTCAACTCACTTAGATTCATAACAACTTTTTTGACTCGTTTTCTTCCACACCACAGTTTCATCTTGCTGTGACAACATATCCCAGCAGAGACTCTCTGCAAAACTGCGCACAAAATTCCACTTTTTCTGATTTTCTTTATTGCGTAGGGAGCCCTGAGCATTGGTAAGTGGTGAAGTCCACACAAAGTATCCACCAGGCCTCAGTACTCGATCAACTTCTATCAAAAGAATACCCTCTGCACCATATGAAAAATAGTATGCTTAGTAAAATCAGCATTCCTGATCTGAAAACATGAAATGTCAGCCCAAATGCTAAGAAACCAACTAAAGCTTCAGTGTTTATTATTAAGTAATGATTTAAGTGTAACAAATGTTCCTTAATGGAAATAGCATAACAAGATATGAAGCATGTTAATTACATAGACAGCTGCTAAGATGCTTGGTGGGGTCCCAGAAAAGCAATAACTAGGACGGTCTAAGCTTTGAAAACATGTCTAGACTTCTGTTCACCAGGCTCCTGGATAAAATTTGGCTAACAAAGCTTGCATGTCTTACCTAGTGGCAAAGCATAGAATTTCCCCAATCAATAAACCACGTGAATCAACTATAAGTTGGATAGCATGCTTACTTAAGTCCTCAGAATGAAAATTCAAACAAGAGAAATGATATTAGACAACTTTTCTGGTCATGGGTTTAAAATTGATGGACAGTAATACTTCTGACACCCACATGTGCAGTATAATGTTAATGACAATTGATAGATCTGAAATCCGGGTATTCTTTGCAAAAGCTAATAAGTAAAGAAACGGAAGTTGGTAAAGTTCCTCTTTTTAGGTAGATTTTTCAGTTCTTACTGGCAACAAAACCATATTACTCTAGCTATTTGTCAAGAACACACCTGAATTCAAGAAGAAAAAAATCTGCAACATCACTACTTTCAGTTAATATACAATACCTCAAGAACAACATTCTTATAATCCAAAACCATGGTGAATGATAATCTACATCCAGAACAACCAAAAAGTAGAAACCATATTTAGTTATTCCAACTTTTGTATGAATACATGCAATTAAAAATACACATTGTTTTATTCCCACCTTTTCTATAAATGAATTTCAAGACATAACTAGCACAGAAGTCAGAACAGAAACTAAAAACAATTTTTGTTTTTTAAAAAGAGAAAGAGTGGGCTCTTGAACCAAATATTGATTCTTATTTACAAGAAGAAAATTACAGGTTGAACTGGCAAATTCTTTTAAGACAAAGACCTGGTTTGGGAAGAAAAAAACTAACTTTTCTTGAAGCTGGCTACTAAAAAAATGCCCAGGAAAAAAAAAATACATATCTACCCTTCATGGTTTAAAAGAAGTTCAATATGTAAAAGGGTAGTTTTTGTCAATTTACAAAAAGCCAAAATGCTAGTTAGGCAAAAGTTGAAAATCTAACGGGCTTCCCAAACTAAACCAGCAAGTAACGAAAGTAATATCCTCCATATTTTGTGATACTAGCACACTTGGCCAATTCTTGACAATAAGAGGAGGAAGTTATGCAGCCCTATAATTTGTGATACTAAGCGCAAACTTTATCGTCATCCTTTCCTTGATTACTGACTTCTTGTCATTATTTTCTACTAGAAAATAATCACAAAGGAACTGAAATACTAAATAGCAATTGAACTCAAGCAATATGTTTGTACTTATGAATATAGGCATCTAACATGTGGAGTGGGTCCCTTCTACACACAACATTGCTTTCATGCTAGCTTTCAACTGATACCTTTCTGATCCCAGTCAACACCACACCGTGCACAATGTACCATATCGAAGGAAAGTGATGGATATGGCAACTGTTTCAAAGTAATAGAACCAATCATCGCAGGAAGACCTCTTTCAAGAGTTAGCTGAACTTGACTCCCTGAAGCCTCATAGTTTGCAATACACATGGTTAACAGTTGTTTTGAAAATAGATGTGCTCCAAAGCTACCGTAACCACATCCAATATCCAAAATTGTTCTAACCTGCAAGTGAGGTATCAACACGTTCAGACTTTTCCTTTTCCTAGTATCAGTAAATTCATTGGACATATAAAACATAACTCTGAAAAGTTGCTAGAACATTCGATGTTACTGTACCAATGCCTGTGCATATTCAGTGGTCTTGCCAAAACTGATAGTTACATCTAGCCAACATAATTATCAAGCACACAATTCATTTGCGATGAAGCAAGGAATGTCTAAATTAGATCGTTTCAAAACTGATACAACTTCAATTTGGACAAAACAAAATCGGAGGATATATCCCAAGAAATTTAATCACAGGACATTCAAACTATTTTCAAATGAGCTGTTATTTGCAATTTTATGCCGGAAAAAAGTTTAAATGATGTCTGTATGAGGCTTGTGTCATGCATATAATTGTCATTGCTTTTTTCAATTATTGTAACAAAATATATATAAGTTAATTGAGATTAATCATTGAAAGAAAAAAAAAATCAGCAAAGAGAATAAGTCAGTAACTCTGGTAGATCACAATGTGGATTTAAAATAATTATTATTCATTTATTTATTCTAGTTTATTAGCTCAAGGGGTACATCGCGAAATTGGAAGGAGCCCAAATGAAAAGGACAATGGAAGCAATGAGACAGGACAGTTCACAGATGCATTCCTAAAAGGAATTATTATCCACTTACTCCAGCTTGTATGAAGTTAGATTCATTTCTTAGCCCAATCATTTCAGCAATTTGATGCGAGTAGTCCTCAACACCATCAATCATAAGAGATGCTGAACGGAAGGAAATCTGTTCTTCCTCTAACATCATCATCCTACATGCCAAATAAATCAGAAACCAAAAAATAAATTCAGGACTTGATGATGCAAATATTTGAAATACAAGAAAAAACCACTTCCACTCACCTCTTGGTCAAGCTTCCAGAGGAAAGCACCTCCTGTGCAGTAATTTTAACATTTGCAATCCAGATGACATCTTTTCCAGTAGGCCATCTAAGAGGAATCTTATAATTTACAGGTGGAAGAACCAAACAGTTTTGCCTAGTTCCTTGCCCACAATGGCGGTCATACTCTTCGCTTTTAGAAAAACCCAAATCAAGATTCTCCGTAACATTGAAGCAGGGAACATAATTTTCAGATTCCTGGGAACAGAACTCCAATTCTTTCAGTCTTGCAGAACCAAGAGACAGCTCTCCAATATCCCATAGGTCTGATACAAGTTGCTCTTGCATACGTCTATACCCGCGAAATATGTGACCTCTTGATGAGGTTGTGATCGAAATTGTCCACCAAAAGGATCCAATAACAGCAAGAATTGCAATGAAAACTAAACTAAACTTAAGTACGACCAAGGTTAACTTGTGGCGAGTTCTGAAAGATCCAGCGTAGAACGGATCAGAGGTAAAACCATTCTCATGAATACTGTGTTTAGAAGGCGAATTATCTGGAAAAAGGAACCGGAAAGGGAATCTGAAAGATATGTACGTGTGATCGGAAGAAGAACGAGTTCTATCAAGATCTTCCTTTTCTATCTTGTCTTTCATCTGAGAGTCATCCATGAAATCATGGCTGTTCCCGGAGAACCGGCCGCCACTAGATACACCTCGATGCAGTGGCCTTGACATTTTCCAACCTGAGAACGCCACAGAAAACCCAGAAACGTTCTTCGGTGAAATGAGCTAAAAACATGAGAAAGACCAGATTGGTGCCTCAGCACAGGAACAAATTTGAAGAAAATAACACTAAAAAGAATCCCAAAGAAGTGTTTTTTTAAGTGAACAGCTGAACCATGGTAAAAAAGAAATTTTGTGCCCTGGGATAAGATCAGTTCCCCATTTTCTTCGGTACTAGATCCAATAGTGTATTTTGATCGGCAATTTATCTTATATTCATCAGAAGACTAAACCGACAGAGAGCTTTCAAGATTGAAACAAAAAAGAAAATAGCTTGTGGCACAATTCAAAGAAGATAAAGCAGATACACTTAGGAGGGGTAACTTATCATCCTAAGATTTATTCAAATGAAATTCAGTTCAGCTAAATTACCTCAAACTGAAAAACTAAGAGAAACCCAGAAACGATGAGCCCAAAAAAAAAAAAAAAAACATTTGAATCAAATCGAAAAAGCAACAGCTAAAAATGGCATCTTTCGGCCACCAACAAATCCAAAGCAATAGACAACAAAAAACAATAGAGAAAGTGGATGTTGCAGAAGAAAACACGAACCTCGAATGGCTGAAATCCCAGTGAGTGACAGCCAAGCCAAGTCCCAAAATTCAGCGTACTATAGTGCGGATTTCATGAATTACTGCTCCACCACGACCCCCAGTTTTTGTTCTGTCTTCTATCAGCTCGTTTTACTTCTCCTCTCCTTCTCCACACTATCTCTTTCTCTCTCTAGCTTTAGCTACGCGGAGAGAGAGTGAGAGAGGGGTTAGTTTCAAAATACCGATCCAATCACACCACAGAGCTGGCTCCTTAAAGACTATCCCCAAATACAATTTATATATATATATATCAAAATAGTATCAAATTAATTAACGTGATATGATGTGTCTAATTTAAAACTCTCTGAAATAAACTCGCTGTGCTCACCAGTAGACTTCGATTCCAGATGTAATTCTCAATTACTTCTCTCTATGCAAAATCCCAATTAACTATTCATTTTAGAGAGAGAAAGAGAGAGAGAGAGAAGCTCCCAGGAAAGAAACTCACGCGAACCCCACTTAATGGCAGTGAAAATTGGTTGCACAAACAAATACTTTCTTAGAAGATTTCAATAAATGACTCGGAGATCAGCTCTCTCTCCGAGGGGACGTGAGAATTTACATTCTACCCAAGATGTAGATCTGCGAGAAGCCGAGACCCAAATTGATGAATCTGTTAAAATCGATTTGACAAATGCTCCTTCCTTGGGCCGGAATTGACGGTGGACAGCTACTGTGTATATATAATAAATATGTATATAGTGAATAAATAATATACATATGCAGTTATATACGTATAGAGAGAGAGAGATACTCGACACCGGCGAAAGGAGAGAGAGGGAGATCAAAATGAGGGTTTCCCCACTCAACAAATGTCACCCAGAAAATAAGCCAAGCCCTAAATCTCTGCTAAAATCCAAAATCTTATGCCCAACCATGGAATCCACAATTTTACACATTCCATCTCCAACTCCCTGTTTATTCTCTCTGTGATCCTGCATTTTTTACCAGCATTCTACTTCGATATATATATATCATATTAAAATATATATATATATATATATTGCATTTAATTAGCAATTGCATGGGGCGTTTAATTAATATTATTTTAAAATATTTTTTAAATTTATTATTCTAATTACTTAAATGATTTTATTTATTTTGTAAATCTTTTACATAATATATGACACTTAGCGATAATTATTTTAAATAATTTTATTTATTATAAAATTTTACTATTTTGTATTTGAAATCAAATTGTTTTTTCTTTTTTAATCAAGTTTTCAGAACCTATTTATCCTCTAAATATTATTTTATTCCAATCAGCTCATTTATTCAAATATGCAAGGTACATATGATTTTTCACATTTTATTACATTATTTCTTTAATAGAATTATCAATTTGTTTAGCATTAAATTTTTTTATTTAAAAATCATCGTTCAGTTTTATTAATTTGTTATTTTTATTTTTATAATATAATGAAATCTAATACTAGTTGATATACAAACTCGATTTATAATATTAATAAAATTTCGTGATATTAAAATTAAATTAACAATCAAACAACTTAAAACTAAATAAATTTTTTATTTTTATAATATAATGAAATCTAATACTAGTTGATATACAAACTCGATTTATAATATTAATAAAATTTCGTGATATTAAAATTAAATTAACAATCAAACAACTTAAAAATAAATGAATAAATATAATATTTATTTATTTAGTAAGGAGATATAAACATATTAATATATGTTATCAATAAGGAAATAATCAATTAATAATAATTTATATTTTTATTTGTTAATGAACAGAAAATATTTTGTTTAACCTGGTTGACCTAAATTGTAATTTTTTTTTGCACAAATTAATTATATTTTTTTCACCACTTTTCACTTGTGTGCCTTTTTTTTTTTTTTTTTTTTTTGGACAAACCAAACTTTACTGTAATTAATATTGTAAAATATCTTCAAAATGAATTTTAATTCTAAACATTGGATATTTTGTTGATAATGAGTTATAAACCCTCGAGTGACCATAAGGTAATTCAAATTAGTGATTTACGGGGAACAAATCTAAAACCTTATCACTTAAGTTAATTCTCAAAATTATTAGAACTCTTTTTATTAACATATGAACAGTAAACTACAGAAAACACACCCACTATGTTTGTATAAGTTACTGTAATCTTTTAATTTATTCTCTTTTTGGCTTCTGTTTATTGTTTTCCTTGACAAATAATATGAGAATTCTAAAGTTAAATAATTTTGTTCAATGAATTAAAAAAATTAAAACTAAATAATTTTGTTCAATGAATTCAAAAAATTAAAACTAAAAAAGAAAGAAGTGGGAGTATTTTTTTTTCATGAATTTGAAATATAAAACATTTCAAACTATTAAGGGGCCGATTGGATGGTACTAAAATTTTAGGGGATAAGATAAGAGGGGGTATTATTTTTAGAGGGTTGGCTCACATGGATGTGATGTTTATAAAGGGAGATAACTTTTAACTTAGTTTGGATATTTTATATATAAGAGGGGGTGAATGATGAAAAAAGTAATCAAATGAC
>QLOD02000030.1:7770580-7781802 GCA_003260245.2 Sideroxylon spinosum | reverse complement strand
TATATATATATATATATATATGTAAAGTAATGAATTTGAGATGAATTAAAATTCCACCGTACTCACATTTTCATATGTTTTTTAGTTAAAAAATATATAAATATATCAAAACTATTGAATTTTAATCTAACAATTTAGCAGTGTCAACATCCACTTTTGCTATAGTAATTACATAGAAAATAGCAAATATTCCTGCTGTTCATGAAAGGCTGTGGTAGTAAAGTTGTCTCATTAATTTGGCGGAACATGGTTTATTCCTCGAAAAAAGTTGCCTTCATACCTACTGCAAAAACCTTATCAAAAGGACCCTTATTCAACTCAGAATATTAAAATTTTTATAAAGCAGACAACAGCTATAATCATTCTATGTTTGTCTCAAACGATGGATGACTGTTCGAATTTTTATAAATTACTAAATTATTTTTCTAAAAAAATGAATTTTTAAATAATTCTTCATTTTTTTTACTTGCTTTTATTTCATAAATCAAATGTGCAAACACTGGGTTAGGATTTATTTTAATCCATCAGCCTATTAGTCAGATATCTAAACCGTTATATTTTAATGTTAAATTTAAGGTATTCAGATTATGTTTATTATGTAGTATAGGATTTATAAAATTTAAATTTACAAATATTTTCTTGTATTAAAATGTTAATTTCTTATCCTACGCACCTTATAATTGATCAAACTGAAATAAACAAGCAATAATTTTGTTTTTTTTTTTTCCTATCATTGTCACCCATTCACATTGACAATTAATTAATGATTTTACAGTAGAAAATCCACTACATACAAAAATTTAGGCATGGTTTGGAAACTATCAATTCGAACCTTTCTATTTTGATGTTTTTGGTATCTCATATGATTTTTTTTTTTTTGCAGAATTTATTTTTTATAACTTTCAAACATATTTTTTATATTAATCAAACCAATTATTAAAAAAAAAGTGCTCCCAAGAAAATTTATGTATAAAAATTTTGTTTTTTTTCAAATATTATTTTTTAATTGATACGTGCATTTTTTATTTGAATTTTTTTATGAATATAAATTACATATTTAAAATTTATTAAATAAAAAATAAACTTTGATTAAAAAAATCATATAGAAAGAAAAATCAGAACGGAAAAAACTTTGGCTAATGGCAAACCGAGCTTAGTCAAATACGAAAGCAACCTGCCAACAGTATATATGTCACATGTGTGTAGAGAGAGAGAGAGAGAGAGAGAGAGAGAGAGTATGGTCTCACGTGATTGGGTGAAAAAAATAACCTTGAATGACAGCTGGGATCAAATTAGTAAGGTTCACTGATGTAGAATGACGAGGATGATAGAAAAAGATACGCCATATGAAAGAGCATCCAAGTGATTGCCTGTATACGACAAAAAGAAAAAAAAAAAAAAAAAAGGAAAAAACGAAGCAAGTAGTGAGAGAACGAACGCTGGAACGTTTGATAATCTTGTCGGTTTTTTTATTTTTATCCATCTGTCTATATTTCTTAATTTTTATTTACTATTATTTTTTTTAGAAATATAATTTTGTTTACAATTATAAATTTTTTTATTTTCATAAAGTATTCAATTTTATTAAATTTTAAAAAATTATTTTAATTTAATAAATGTTAAAGATATTAAATAATAATTTATTTATACTATTTATTAAAAATAATTGAATAAAATATAATTCTTATATTATTTGATTCAGTAAATCTCAAATATATTAAGTATAATTTAATTATATTATTTACTAAAAACAATTGAATAAAATATATTTCATAATAATTTAAATAATTTAATTGTGATATTTATTAGAAATAATTTAATAAAATATTTCATAATAAATAAATTAAATTAAGTTATTTATTAAATAAATAAACTAAATTAAATTATCACATCAAATAATTTAATTTAATTAATATAAATAATTTAATTATAATACTATTATAATAATTTATTAAATTTATTAATAAATTTAATTTAAATTAAATAATTTTATAAAATAATTTTATAAAATATATTTCATATTAATTAAATTTATTACATTAAATTAATTATTAAAAAATTAATTAATTTGGTATTATAACTTATTCAAAATAATTTAATAATATATATTTCATATTAATTAAATTAATTATTTTAATTTAATAAATTTATATTGTTAATTTAATTTAATGAATTTAACTATATTTTTTGTTAAAAATAATTTCAATTTAACTAGATATTTGAATGAAATAGTTTATTTTAATATGATGCAACAAAAATCGACAAAATGTTAAAATTGATAAAACATTTATAATAGAAGAAAAAAATAGAATGAAAATATTTTTTTCTATTTATGTTTTTCTATTTAATTTTATTTTTAAACAAAAAAGCATAAATAGATTTAACAAATAAGTTGCTGTTGCCAATTTTTAAAATTTTGAAAATATAAACAGAAAAACAGAATATAAAAACATTACCAAACGTGGTCTGTTTGGATGAAAAAAATTAAAAAAATTAATATAAAAGTAATATGTAAAGAAATTTAACTGAAAAGAATTTACAATTTTTGTAATGTTTTGTAAATTTTAATAAATTTTGAATTTCCAAAAAATACGTAAATTTGAGATAACAATAGATTGGAAAAATAGCATTCTCTTGTTTCAGCTAGTGGTTCAACTAGTCTTTTTAGTAGCACTAGAGATTTATTAGGAATATTTATTGTTACTAAAAAAAATATAATTATTTATTTTTATTGTTTATAGTATTATGTTATATATTATAGTTCTTAGTATCATGCACAAAAAATATTTAATAGTATGTGAAAGAAAATATTTAATTTCACAAAAAATATTCTAAGTTCGATTCTTGTAAGTTTCTTGTATGTTAAAAAATTTTGAGTTCATCTTCATTTTTTAATTAGGTCAGAATACCTTAATTTCAAATTAATTTACTTTTTTAAATAAAACCCAAGGTATTTTAGTAATTTTACGTAAAAAATCAAGGGGTCACTTAAAGGTGTCAAACGGGTTGGGTCGGCACGGGCATGACACGTTCGAAGATGGCATGACACACCTTTGGCATGGCACAACTCAGCACATTCTAAGTGGGCACGATTTCGGCACAATGGCACGAATTGATCCACACGACACGGACATGGCACATGAGTTGTGACGTCACGGCATGAAATGACACGGTCTTTAAAGGGCACAACACGGGGCGGAAGTAGGATGTGCATGGCACGGTTGCAACTCTATTTATTAAGTTTTATTTTTTTATCACTAACTCTTGTTTCTTATAATTATATTTTTATCTGTTCTTTTTATTTTCAAGTTTGTTTTTAGGTCTGTATATAGCTAATAAGGATACTCTGAGGTAATATCCACCATTTCTTTCTCACTTCTCTATTCTTCGCACTTGGATTTTTGTGCTGTTGTTAATGGGAGTGCTGTAAAAACTAGTTGGAGGTGTTTGGTTATCTATCGGGTACTATTTTCAGGGTGCATGATTGAACTTTGTATTATTATTTTGTTTAGATCATTTATTCATTCTTATCATACTATCTTTTGTTTACTACGAACCCAGTTGTATTTCTTGGTTTTCATATTAAGGATATTGTTGAATTTTAGTTGGGAATAGTCACATGATGAGGTTTAAGGGACTTAATACCCAAAGCGTTATATTTTTTTCAAAATTTGTATGAGTTTAGCACCTATTCATGTGTTGAAGTTTGTCGGGACCATCAATCGTATCAAATGTTGATCCATAAAAAAAGTAATGGTACAACACAGCAAAAAAAGAAACAGCATGACACAACCCGATTAACTTAACGGGCTTACACGACCCAACAAGAGTTAATTAATTGGACACGACACGACATGATACGATTTAAAAAAACACAGCACAACACAAATCAATAAACTTAACAGGCTGGCACGGCACTGAACGAATTAATTAATTAGCACGACATGACACAACACAATGCGATTTAAAAAGACACGGCTCGACACGGCATAATAAAGAAAAATAACCCGACACGGTATGGCTAAAGTACGGTACGACACGACACACTATGACACGATGAAGTAAACAAGACACGATACGATACGAAACACAGTTAACATGGACGTCAACACGGTACGTAGGTTTGACACCTTTAGGGTCACTTTACCTTCACATAGCTCGGCGCTTGCTTAAAGATACATTTGAAGAATATCTTACCTTTTCCAGTGGTTACAGCTTAGGATTTAGAATTCTGATATTTGGTCATGAATTTTAAAATTTGAACTTATGTTTAACTGGCCGGTAAGAAAATTAATTAAAAATAATAATAACAAAGTAATCAATATTAATGTTAAAATATTTATTGTACCAATTATTAATAATCAATATTAAATGTTAAAATATTTACTATACCAATTATTAATATTATATGCATCGATGATGATTATACATTACTCTGATATTAATATTTTCTTATTCATTAATCCGCATAGGATACATATGCGTTTTCAATTGTAACTACTTTATATCTAATTTCTTTACATCCTTATGGGACGAATTTGGTGGTATTTTGTTTGTCCAAAAAATAAAAAATTAACGTAAAAATGATATGTGATCAAATTTGCATTGAAGAAAATAATTTTTTTTTTTATAAAAGTTCAAAAATTTTAATGTTTTTTAAGAATTCAAATACAATCTTAGCATTGCTGGTAATGGCAATTTAGAATAGGTGAAAATTAAAATTATGGGAGGCCATTTAGAAGACTATATATATAGGGTGTTATTATTTGTAATCTTATTTTTCTCTCGAATCAAGTTAAATTTTTTCATCTTAAGACAAAAATGCTCTAATGCCAAATGATCTTATTACTATCTATATTTACATGTAACTCATACTCTAAAAAATTCACACGAAATTTCATTAAAAACTTACTGAAAATATTAAATAATATCGGCAACCACTTATTGAAAAAATCAAACGAATTCAACAATCACTTACTGAAACAAATTTTCGATAAATAAATGAAACAATTTAGTAACTAATTATTAAATAAATTAAAAACTTTTAACAGTTACTTACTGAGAAAATGAAATGATTTCAACAATCAATTATTGAAAAAATTTATCAAAAGAATGGATATTTTTGAAACTTTAAATACAATTTAAGAATTACGGACAAAAATTATTGGGTTGCTTGAAAAAAACGTAAGATGCATGAATTAATTTGGTTGCTTAAAGAAAAAGTAGAGCTACGATGGCACCCTATATATATATCTATATTAATTTATAAATTTTTGTACTAAAATATACTTTTAACTTCCTCTAACTTATTTTAACTTCTCTCTCTCTAACTTCTTCTCAACTTCTCTTTCCAATTTTTTTTTAACTTCTCCTCATTTTCCTGTTTAAATAATTTTAACTTGAAACTAATTCATAAGAACTCAAAAATAATAATAATAACAAGATAATCTATAGAAACAGAGAGAGAATAAGAAAATAAAGAAAACAAAGATAATTTATAGAAACAGAGAGAGAGAATAAAAAAAAGTAAGGAAATGATGAAAAAAAATTTATAAAGGATAAGATGTCATTACATACGACGTGTATGTCTTCGTACTATTATACATACACCTATATATATATATATATGTATGTATCTATATTTGAACTGGCCGGCCTTGCGGAAATAAGGTTTAATGTTCATCTAAACTGATCATACAGCTGAAGACCTCACAAAATTGAGTGTTGCAGTATTGCAGCAGATTGTCACAGATAAAAACATTAATTAGTGGAAACAATTCAAAGTTAGAAGCAAAATCAGATATATATACATTCATGCACACAAGCACCCACAGAAATGGATAGTCATTTTTGAAAATGACACTACAAATTGTACACCCCGTGATGGATGGAAGTGGGTCCCTTTGCCAGCCATTCCCCTCGACATTTATGGTCTATCTGAACTGGTTATTGAACTGGCTCAAGGAGAATGCCGATCGTGGGGGACAAAGCTATCTTGATCATCCATTATTAATCTTTTAAATTATAACATTTTTTTATTGTGTATTTAAAATAAATATACGTAATGGTATTTTAAATTATAATACAAATTTGTTTTAAATATTATGCGTATATAATTTCTAGTTTTTTTTTCCCTTTACAAATAATTGCTATTTACATCCGCTTAGGTTTGGTTTTAATTTTTCTTAATTAAAACATATTAGACTTGGTATATTTAGATAATATTCGTCAAATACATTATTAACATCACTATCTTTGAACCAAAATGCCATTGTCTATTAAATTTAAAATTACTCACATCTATTAAATTTGACGAAATGAATTAAAATTACCATTATGTGTATTATAACTCGAAAGGCACAAAAGGGGTAAATAGTAATTTGGCCTTGAGATGTATGGCAAAGTGGAACGTCAAGAAATAGTCAATTATTTTTATTGAACTATTTGATCAACACTCTTCTAATTTTAAGTTGCTCATTTATTGAACTATCCACTTATATATTGAACTATCCACTCTTCACGATTTTAAGCCGCTCGTTTATAGAATATTAAGTGAAGTCACACTGCACCCTCTACTTCATCTCCGGGATACCTAAAAAAAATTTATCAATCAAACGGGTGTGGTCGAATGCTTCTCTAATGATCAAATTAGTATTGGTAGAGAATAAGAGAAAATAAGAAAACAGAGTGACATACTTTCTGCAAGGTAAAAAATATAAAACCTTTTCCAAGCATGTAATTAATTGAGGTTTGTATTTGTCATCCCGCGTGATCAAACCATGTTCGAGGATGAGTGCTAATGTAGAAACATTGATAGAGATGTAGAGAATAAAGCTAATCTCTTTTGTCCCAAGTTTACTATTATAAACGGACTTGGAAGATGAGCTTTTAGATACTTGTCATGTATCCCTAATCTAAATGTATGTCACGTGTTTGGATGACCTCCTCTGTAAAGAATATAAGAGTACAAAATTTTAATAAAATTGTTGAGAAAATTTTAACAAAATTGTTAGGAAAAAAGATTTATCTTTTGAATTTCATTGATTGGCGAAGTGAGGTTAATTTCTTTCAAAGCAATGTACACTAACCTTGATTATTATAATCTTAGTCAAAATAATAATATGTGGTTCAATAATATAAATCAAAACAAAATCATGTGGATGCGGAGACAGCACAATAATATTTCCCGACACGCGGCAAAAGATCCATTGATGGTACAATTAAGATATGACGACAGTCTACAGAGACCAAGTGGGGCCCTTCTGTTCTAGACGTCGCAAAGCCCTTGCTTTGCCTCCTTTTGAGGGTAGCAGAGCGGGCGCAGGTACGGGTACCCATCAAGCATTTGGTGCTTTTTAAATGGTAAGGAAAAAAAAAGTAATAATAATAAATAAATACAATAAGAGTATAAAAATTAATTTAAAAAAACTCTGCTTGACGTGAGATGGAAAATAAAGACAAACGTTGAAAAAATGTGATTTGAGAAATTTTTTAACGTTTAGTATAAAATTAATAAATCATAATTTTCAGGAATGAATGATGAAATTATTTAATTTTTGTGTTAATTTTTTAGAGAAAAAACCATCGAAACGGTTTTTTGTTTCTATCGAAACAGTTTTGCGTTAGACTTTTTTATTTTTATATCATCCTTTTGTATCGAAACGAGTTGATATTTTTTGTCAGGAAGGCATATAAAAAATTTCTAAAAAATAGATAAAATGGATGTCATTCGATAGTTTAAGATTCATGTTGACATCCTAAAATCTTTTTTTCTTATTTGATTAATGGGATTTCAGTTACGTAATTTTTTTTAAAGATATTAATTTTTTTTTTGAAAGTTTGAGAGGGTAAGAAAGTGAAAAAGTATAAAAGAGAATTTTAGATATTTTCAGTGATTGTTAGTAAATTTCGTTACACCAAACGAGCCTATAGTGAAATTTAATTTAAATAAAGGTAAAATAATAAAAAGAGTAAAAATTAATGGATTTTAGTTAATTTTAATAAATCAAATAAAAAAATTGAAGGCACATGGGAAATGAAATACGTGTCCCAATCTCTCGCGCTGGATGAACGAGAAGGTCCAATTACGATCACAGCGCATGTGATTTGAATAATAAAAATTCATAAGGGGTCGTTAAACCCCTTTTTTGAACAGTGTCCATCCCTTCTTGGTGGTCGGCTTTGACACTTGTCGCCCAATATGACCATTTGGTCCACCACCAAACCCATTTTTTCCTTCATCATAATAATCATTTTGCTGCAAGCAAAGAGGTCGGTGCATTCATGAGTGCAATATTTGAAAAAAATAATAATGTGGTATTAATTAAAAATGATAAAAATAGATCAAAAATATTTTTATTATAATCATATCTTCACAAATAAATTAAAGTACATATATATATATATATATTATGAAATACTAATGATTAATTTCTTTGGTGTAATAAATATTTTGATATTAATAAAATCTAATTGCCATGGTATTTGTTGTATAATGACTTGGCAACCTACAACTAACGAAGACTCAAACAATTATTAAATTCTATAAATATAATTTTTATCACAATTTTATATATTTATTAAAAACATATTTTTTGGACACAGTTTTAATTGTCATATATATAATTATTAATTAAATTTAATCTTAAATAATTGTGAATACCGTGCATTGCGTGGGTCAAACTAGTATTAATAAAAATAGTAATCTCCTAAGCAAAGAGGTTATCGATTTTTACTTTGGACTGGTAATAACAACTCATATAAGGAATAGTTTGGAAAGAAAAAAAAGTTAGTTTTTTTTTTTTTTTTTTGTAATTGGTTAGTAGCTAGTTACTAAAAAAACTAGCTTTTTGTGTTTGAGAAGGGAAAAAAATTAGTTTTTTAGTAGCTAACTTTTTAACTTTTTGTTAATTTGAGGTTTAAAAAAAAGATTAAAATATAAGAGGATAACTTTGGTAATTTTAAAAAAAGTCAAAAAGCTAGTAACTAGTAATTGAGCTACCAGTTACAAGTTGTCAAACGAAACCTAAAGTTCCGTTTGGGAATCGGTAACTAGTAGCTATTAGTTTTTTAGTTTTTTTTTTTTTAAATAATTAAATTTATTTTCTTACATTTTAATCTTAGAGAGTAAAAATATCAAATTAACAAAAAATAAAAAAATTACTTACTAGAAAACTAGTTTTTTTCCCTTTTCAAACAAAAAAAAATTACCTTTTTAATTGTTTGTAGCTATTAGCTACTAGGTTATAGCTAGTTTTTCATCCCAAACTATATCTAAAATTACAAAGTATGACATAACTATAGAGGTAATTAAATGTATAATAAAAGATATTTATGACAATTTACTAGTACAATAGTTATATACGTTAGAAGGAGATAGAAATACAAAATTTCTACAATTAAGATAAAATATTTTTTTTATTTTTTTTATATGTAGATAGAGGGGAGAGAGAAAGAAAAAAAGAAGAAGAAGAAGAAGAAGTATTTTGAGTTCTGCCGCACTAGTAAAAAATTATAATTCCTGATATGGAAAACATTATATGTGTAAGATATGGCAAAAATGTCTATTTAAAGTTAAAAGATAGAATTATGAGTAATATTACATAATCATAAAATAATATAAAAAGAAAAAAACTACTAGAAAGATGTAGGATAAGTGGTAATTTATCACTTTGAACTCTAAAACAGAAAGTTTATTACTTGTTTATAAAATTAGCAGAAATGTTATATTTACTCCGTTTAATTTACACTCTTAGTTACACCATGACCAAAATGACATGGTTTTGATCTTTAAAAAAAAAAAAATTCAAAATTAGGAACTCTAGAAAGGGAGACAATTGACCATATTCATGATTAGGGTTGAGCAGTCGACGGTTGACGCTAGCGTGTTAGGCGAAAAACACAGCCATCGTCTTCTTCATTGCCATTTTTTTGGAGGAGAGACAAACTTGCAGAGAGAATTAGTATGAGTGGTGATGAAGTTGGTGAAATCTGAAATGTGTAGTAGGAATTTCATGATTAGGGTTGAGTAGTCAACGATCGACGCTAGAGTGTTAGGCCAAAAACACAATCGTCGTCTTCTTTATTGCCATTTTTTTGGAGGACAGACAAACTTGCAGAGAGAATTGGTATGAGTGGTGATGAAGTTGCTGAAATCTGAAATGTGTAATAGGAGTTTGTGGGAGTTCTATAACGAAAAAATGTGTGAAATGGTTAGGAAAGAAGAATCGAAATGATGCGCTTACTCTTTTTTGTTTATATTTTTTGTGAAATTAATGAAACCAATGTGTCAACGACCGTCGACTGCTCGACCTTGAACAGTGATGTATCCAAGAATTTGATTCAGTGTAGGTTAAATCATATATAAAATTTTAAATTCTAAATAAATATATAAAATATAAAATACTATATATTGATATCAAATACATTGTTCTGTTACAATAATTTGCTCTACTCAAAAATTTCCAAAATTTTTATTAAATACACAAAGGTTGTTAAAAATTGCCAGAAGTTGCCAAATCTAAAAATTGCTTAAAGTTGTCAAAAATTTTACCAAACACCCAAAAATTGTAAATTTTTTTTTTAAAAATTACTACTAATTCACTATACACACCAAAAATTTTTTGATAAAAAAATACCAAAAGTTTCTAAAAGATGTGACTCCAAATGCATCCAAAATTTTTTTTAAAATATTTATAATTTTTTTGTATCAAATAAAATTTTCTTATAAACAAAATTCCAGCATAAACGAGGCCTACGCTGGTCACCGTGTGACTCCACCACTGAACTTGATTGCGAACGTGGTCGATTGTCTCTCTTTTATTGGAGCTCCTCAGTTTTTAAATTCTTTTTTTGCCTTTTCTTCTTTTTGAATGGCCAAAATGACAACATTTTGGTCTGGATATAACCAAAAATGGAGTAAGCATAGTATTTTTGTAAAGTTATCTCTGTTACATCTTTCTGTCAGTGTTATCAAAAAAAAAAAAAAAAAAAAAACTTTCTAAAAAATGTCACTATCTTATAATTATACATGTATTTATATATTTATGTTTGATGGTTATCGAAGAGTTTAACTTTTATTTTCTTTTCAATTTTAATTGTTAGATTTATATTAGGTTTATTGTGATTTTTTGATATTAATTTGTGTCCGTTGAATAAATTTTGTTAGTCTTTCTTAAATTACCAAAATCATGAATACGTATGAAATTGGAGGTCATTCAACG
>QLOD02000030.1:7737215-7751306 GCA_003260245.2 Sideroxylon spinosum | reverse complement strand
TTTACAATATCTATAGAGAAAAATAGTATTTACAGTTGATTTTTAACGAGAAACCAAATACACATAGTTAAAATCCTCTTAATTACAAGATACAAAGTAACTGGTAACTTTGGTAGCCACCACCAATATCTCTCCTTAATTATGTCCCAATCTATCAAGCAAAACAAAGGTTACATTAATTAATTGAAATGATGAAAAACTATGTACATGCAGATTATATTGAAGGGAAAAAAAAAAAAAAAGAGCACTGAAATTGTAGGTAACAAAAGTTTCTATAAATTTAAATAGAGTAATTGGTGATTATATATATACCTGGCACAGTTTTGTCCAAGTGTCCTTTAGGAACTTCACGATGAATACAGATGCAAGTAGAAGAGTGCTCCAAGTATCATTAAGTAATGATTTGGCGCTGGCCATCGTTAATTGTGCCTTAAGCCACTGCCAAAAAGCTATTACTCCACAATTTTTCATAAGGAAATATAAATAAGTTCGGTTTAATAACAGAGAAGAGAGCGATGGAGGGGGTAGGAGAACAGGTAAGGAAGAGGTCGAGGGTACAGATACAAACGCAGTGCCGCTGGGGCTTAAAACAAGATAAGGCTTGGGCTGGGGATGGTATCACTTTCAGAAATAGGGTGATTGGGATCAAATGTGATGGTCTAGGCCGGTTGCTATCTGGAGTCCATGGTGGATCCATGGTGCTGTTCGGTGGTTGGTGTCTGGGCTGGTGTCTTTAATATTTTGACATTTTGATCAGGATTTTAGAAAACTTTTGACTGTTAGCATCAGGATTTATTTTCTTAATTGGTTTTGCGGATGAGGCATGTCTTGATCAAGTTGGATGAAAACCTGTCAGCATCGAGATTCATATTCTTGATTGGCTTGGGGATGATGTCATAGGCAACTTGAGGGATATCGGCATTGATTTTTTAACAATGATCAGGATACATTTTCTTGGCACCGGCAGCTTCGGAGCCTTTTCCTTGCATGGACATGTCATGAGTTTGACAATATATATAGCAGGGGTACATGGACCTGGAGGTGACTTATAAAGGGAAAAAAAAGAATGAAAAATAGAGGGAAATATTTGTATTCTCTTAATTATTCAAAAGCAAATGTAATATTACATAAACCTTATCGTCCCACCCAATTAATGAAACAGAACAATAATTACAGTACCTCTTAATCCAGTTTTCGTATTTTGATAATATTGCATAACTAACTTCTTCATTAGAAATTTGATCAATTTTTTTTTTTTTTTAATGCATGGTATCAAACAACCATTTAGACATTGATGATCTCCCTTTCCATTGTTTAATTATTGGTTCACAATTTTCATAGATGAAAGCGCTTTCTCCACTGTTATAGTTGCAGTTGGCAAAGATAATGCTAGCCCATAAATTAATGAATAAACCAAATCTTTAAATAATAATTTTATTAAAGTAATGAGTCAGATCAGTAAAATGGTGAGTTAATGAGATTATATAAAATGGTATAAAAATAATTATATATAATGAAAATTTTAGATAATTATTTTTTAACCCACGGTACTTAAGATGAAAGTTACTTATATCGACTGAACCTTTAAAAATTTACCTTTGCATATCTTATATTTTGAATAATCTTGAAAATCTAAACAATTTGTCAAATATTAAGGTTTTATATTTCAGTTTTGTTAATTTTTTCATAAGGAATAACTAAAATATTTCCTTATTTTAATAAAATATTATACTTATTTTTATTAAATGACATTCCTTTATTGAAATTAACTTTTGTTTATTTATTTACTTTCAGCTTATTTTTAAATTTGTTCATTCAAATATTTAAGATTTGATTTTTCAGATTTTATTTCATTTTTTAATGTAATTGTTAACTTAATATTTATTATATTTTTTTGCTAAAATTTTAAATTTTTTATGTATCATATAACAATGAAAGTTTCCTATTTGATTTATTTTTCAACTTGTTCATTCAAATATACAAGGCACGATTTTTTTAAATTTATTCAATTTTTATTTAATTTGATTTTTAATGTGAATTTTTAGTTTTTATTACAATTTTCACTATTCTTAAAATTTTAAATTTTTTGTATTTGAATATTGAATGCTTATCTTAATTTATAATTATTTAACAGAATTATATTTAATTGAATAATATGGTTAATCTAATTATATTTAACAAAAACATTGCATATTTTATGTAAATTTAATTTTTTGTCCATTTAAAATTTTAATATTTAGTCTTTTTTTTTTGTCAATTGAACTAAATTTTACATTGTTTATTATGTTAAATTTTAAATTATTATATATACTAAGTGACAACTTTATGGTCTTATTAAAAATAAAATTTATGAATTTAATTTAAATTTCAGTTATATGTTTTAGGTAGAATGCATTATTTTAAAATAAATTTTGTTAATTCTAATTTTTTGAATTAAAAAAATATAATTTGTAGTTATAATTTTATAACATTAAATATATATCTTTCTAATCTAGATCTATTTAAATTCTATTACAAATACTTATTTGATTTTATCATTTATTCAAACTATAATTTTAAATTATTTTTTTCATATTTCCCATAAATTTTAAAACATATCAATAGTTATTTTATTTGACCGTGGTCATAAATAATTTTACGATTCTTATATTTTTTTAGTTTATTAATAATTAAATTTTATTTCATTATTTAAATTTTAGAATTACAGTTAATTTCAAATTTATCTTTAAAATTTAGAATTACAGTTAATTTCAAATTTATCATCTTATTTTGTTCAACTTTGATAATTGAGACCAAATAAATTCAAAACTAATAATATTTTTTAATAGAATGAAAAATAAAAAAATAATGTAATAAATTTATTTTTAAATTTCTATTATTTTACATATCTAATTATTCTTTAATGTATTCTTTCAAGTCATTCTTGATTTTTTAACATAATTAACTGATAATGTAATTTATTATCATGTAATATTTTAATTTTAATATAAATTAATTATGCATGCTACTTGTTAATAAATTAAAATTTTTATTTAACAAGTTAATTAATTTTTTGCATATAATTTAATAAAAATTATTTTTCTTAAATGATTGTTAATATAAAATTTTACTAAAAATTAAAATAAATATATTATGTAACAAATCCGTGCATCGGATAATATATATATCACTTGTGTGTATATATATATATATAAAAGAAACAGTCAACACCACATAATTGGTTCCTTCCGTCAAAAATAAAAATAAAAAATTGTTAATTTTAATAGAACCTTTCATCATTTTCATCCCTTAGAGGGTGTTTGGTTTACCAATACCAACCAAAATTTACTAATTTTTACTAATTTTTTTGTACTTTCTTCTAATTAAAGTAACCACATATCTCTTTTACACCAAATTTTTTTTACTTTTCTTGTGTATATATATATATCATTTAAACATCACCATAATCGAAACTCCAGCTTAACAAAACACCCAAAAAAAAGAAAAAATACTTTTCTTCATTTCAACTTGCAACATTTCTTGAACTTTAACAATTTAAATTAATTAGCTCTTTCTGTCTGACTTTTCTTTTTGTGTATTTAGTAATTACATTTATCTCTCAATTTTTAATGTAATTTATTAAATGCACTGTAATGAACCCAATTTTAAGATCTAAAAAAAATGATATAGAAATACGAAGAACTAAAATAGTAATTAAGCTAAACAAAATTTATTCAAAATAAATGTGTAACTACACTATTAGAAAAATATCTTTTGCTACTAAGGTTTTTGGCTACAGATCATTACCGAAACTAAAAAAATATTATTAACCACTGTTCAATAAAAGGCATAACTAAACAAAGAGCCAAATATTTGGCAGTATCTATTAATATTCATACATGCCGTAGTCAATAATATATTTACCATAGCCAAAGAACTTTTTGCTACTCAATAGAAACTACTGCTAATGAGCCATAACCAGCCATAGCCAATGCTTTTTTGTCACAATTCTTTAATTTTTGACTACTGCTTTGGATTATAATCAATTTTTTTTTTTTCTAGTAGTGCTACCTGTACAAGAATTAGTAGTATGATAACATAGCAATTTTATCACATCCTAGATTCCTATATCTGAAACCATAACATAAACCAATATTGTTATCAATCGAACATGTAAAATTAATTTTATGGTAAATTTAAACAATTAACTAAAATTAAAAATAAACGTATGCTTAGATTAATTTTTTTCAAATAAAATTAGAAAGAAAAAAACCTTTCTTAAGTTGAATCGAAGATCAAGATTTTCCTAAAATAATGTTGATATGATTGGGAGAATGGGGTTTAAATCAAGACAAATTACTAAATGCCAAAAAGAAAACAAATTCTAGGAAAACAAGAAATCTAAATATGCTCCAAAGAGACCTATAAATAGGCAACCCTTTGACTCTTTGACAGTATACCCCACAAGGAGCACCGATGGATTGAACTTAGAAGATCTTGATATGAAGATTCTATTTTCATTTAGGACATCTATTTTTAGGAAATCTATTTATTTATTTGAGTCCTAATTGCAATAGGACTTTATAACTCTCAATATATATGCACCCAATTTTAATGAACAACATATACTTAGGGACATATTATAGAGATCTAGAGAGAGAGTTTTCAAGATCTTTCTCTAGCATTTGTTTCATTCTTTCTTTACTTTATGTGTGAAGTAAAAGTCCACTTGTAAGATTTGTCAAGTAAATTAAGTAAAAGTGACGAAAAAATTCAGACGGGTTAATCGTAGGGAATTTGAGTAGAGTCTTGTAACCCGTTGATAGTGAAATTATATTTAAGATTTTTCTCTATATGAAAGAGTTTCCTAATTAATTCTCTATGTTATTGTATATGGTTGTTTGATTCGAAAAATTTCAATTGGTATGAGAGTGGGTCATTTTACATTCTTAAGTGAGATCTTAATCTGAATCGACAAAACCAAAATGTAAAGATGGTTTAAGCACCAGACCCTTATGGTTCGAAGGTGAAAGTAATTTTACTGCCTTTTTAGCTTCTCATACTTCTTCTTCTACAACGACTCTTTCTGGATCCCTAAGCGATACTGAGATATCAAATCATGAGAATAATGACTCTAAAGATGAATTTGAAACAGCTTTCAAGAAGCATACAACAGTTTCTTCGCAGAATGCTATAATCTAAAGGAACAAAGACTAGCCCAGCATCAAAGAAATAGTAAGCTGAGGAGTGAAAGAGATGCCTTGAAAATCAAGAATAAAAAACTCTCAAGTAAACTATCTTTTTTTAAATCAAATAAACTCTCACAGTCTTAAAGTATAGAAAAATTTAATACTAAGCTTGAAGAGAAGAATAAAAAGGTTGAAAAATTAGAGAAAGTCTTGGGAGAATTACATGCAAACATCAAAGAATTGGAAGAGAAGATAAAGCATGATGGTGACATAATTGAAAAGATAAACTCCAATTCAAATGTGATTAACGAAATTTAGAGCAAACAGTGGCCATATGGAGGCAAATAGCCGTGGATATACTAGAGAGAAGACTATAAATCCACATTCTCATCAAAAGCCCAAAGATCACTCCAAAACATGCAATAGCTTCAAAACCTTTCCAAAGCAAACAATACCACTAAAAAGAAGTGCTCCAAAGTTTAAGCCTCAACAGTTTCCTCTTCCCAAGATGAAAGGTAGACTTTTGCTAATTCTCAACCCTTTGTACCTATGTGTCATTATTGCGGCATCAAGTGTCATATATGTCGCAATTGTCACAAACTATATGGACTTCTTTTGAATGACATGATTTTTTTTTTTTCTAAAAATCTAAATCCTAGAAATTGTGACTAATAAGGTTCAACCTTTTTTTAATTTTTTTAAAAATAAATTTAATTTTCCACATCAATTTCAAAAACCTAAAAATTTAAATTTTTTTAAACATTAACATAAAAAAATTTCAAAAAAAAAATTCAAATTTTAATAAAAATCAAAGACATGTGAAAAGCCCTATCAAGAAAACTGTCCCAAAAGTTAGGGCTGTTTTGATTCAAAAATCTGATCTTTTTACAAAACCCTTGGATGCCCTTTGCTTTGAATCTCTTAGGAAGTCTTTAGGTATTTGTGCACATCCCTAATTTTTTTATTTTTTGGGAAATAAAAGAGGGCTGAAGTTCTTAAAATTTTAGCACTCTTTTTTTTTTTTTGTTTCTTTTTATTTCTTTTCTTCTTCTTTTTTTTTTTCTTTTTTTTTTTTGGGATTCTTTCTAAAAAAAAACTCACAAACGAGTAATGAATTCTAAATTTCTTTTTATTTGCTCTGCTTTTCTTCTCATTTCACTCTAACAGAGCAAGTTGCGGTCAAACCCTAATTGTTTTTTAGTTGCGCAAAAATTCCCCTTGTGTTTTATTCCCACTGTTCACATGTAAGCAACCCCCTTTCCCGACATGATGCACAAGTTCAAGGACAGTTTATTTAAAATTATTTAGAGATATTTAAAAATTGTTCTTACAAATTTTATTATATTACCATAAATTATCTTTAAAACTAATTTTATAAAGTATCATTTATTTTTTTCGATCAATCAATTAAGGGTAAATTCCTAGAAGCGGTGGCAGAACTGGTAATCATAAAAATATGAAAACTAGTTTTATTATAAAAATAGTAATTTTTTTAATTTGGAAATATTTAATTCTAAATTCTAAATAGATGAAATGATGTAAACAAGAGAGAGAGAATATATGCAAAATCATATAAAAGATGAACACATGAAGTTAAAATATTTTCAGAGTACTGATGTAATACCTTCGATTTTCATTATTTATATTTTGTATTGTAATTGAGGATTTAGAGAGTGTGTGTGTGGAGTTTGCTTAAACTGAATTTGGTTAATTGGATTAGTGGTTAGATTGGTTTTGACCATGATGGAATCAGAATTTTAACTATGATCGGGCATATAACTCAAAATTTCTAAGTGAGCAATTCGGGCAAGGTTTGGACGGGCCTATTGTTTGGATGACCTTCCGGACGGCTCGGTGTCCGGACAAGGTTTCGGACAAGGAAGGTTTGGTCGGTGTTATGACAAATGTTTTCTTGATTATTACTACACCTCTCATCCCTCATTTGTGTATATATATGTGTGTCTGTCTGGAGAAAGTTCTAGAGACAAGGGGGTTCGATTGAGGGGGGGAGGGAGAGTTGAGAAGAGAAGAGAGAGAGTTGAGAAATAGTTGAAGGTTATGAGGTAATTGTGTGGGTTTGGTGGTAACTTCTGGTGGTCTTTAGGTGGTCATTGATAGTTGTGGTTCAACAAAGGTTGTGGTTAGTATTTGGGTTTGATCCAGAGGTTTCAATTGGTGTCTTCTTTCTCTTCTCTTCTCTAGCTTCTCCTCTACTTGTCTTTTAGGTAGGGATATTTTGGTTTGGAATGTTTATGTACAATTTGTGTGAGATTATAATGTGGATTTGCTGATTTACTTATAATTTTTAACATGCTTATAGAAATTCTTTCGATTTGTTTACTTTTATCGACCCATATTATGTATTTAGGCTTTTATTTTCCCATTATGACCTTTAACTTTTCTTTTCATTTATTATAGAGTTTTAACCCCATTAATATACATGAAGATATGTGAAGACATTTATATATTGAGTAACAGATTTAGTTTTGTCATTGCCTCCTCCAATTGATATTCTTATTAATTGAATGCCAAAATGTTAACTGAAGACATTTTGCATTTATCTTGGTATCTCCATTTATCTTGTTTGATTTTCTTTTTCTTTTTTCTTATGCATTTTAATATAAAATCCAAGCTCATTCCGGGGAGATTTGAATATCGTAGTCGGGGGATCCAAAAGTCCGCCCACCTTATATTTTGTATAAAACTTGAAAATTAATACATTTTCCAAAATAAACTTATGTGAATTTGGCTAAATAATTAGGCCCCGTTTGGATCTTCATATTTTTTCGTAAAATGCCAGGAAACTCCAAAATATTCTATAAAATTTCAAAAAATTTCAACTTTTTTACAATCTTGATTAATTTCAAAAAAATGTATATCTATTATTAAAAAAATATAACAGAACAGGCAACCAAGTCGATGCAAAAAAAAGAAAATTTAATAATGCATTTCACTTAGTGTTTAAAATAACATCCATTGGCATCCAGGGCGGTTCCTGACATTTGAGTTGCCCTACACCTACCCTAAACATGGTTGTCCCTTGTACTAATTCATTAAATAAAAAAAGGTTATACAAGTTAAAGTAATTTTTCTTTTTTAGCATAGAGGTTACCCTGCCCAATGTCTTGTTGGGCTTACTCTAAAGCTGACCCTGTTGACGTCTATCAAAACTTGTTTGAACGATACATTTAGCATGCATTCAAATGGTCGAAGGTAAATCACAAATAATCTCAAAAAATTAGTGATTACTTCAAGCCATAAAAAAGCCACATTTAGTTACACATTCCAAACATATAAAAACCAAAAAAAAAAAAAATGACCACATGGCAGCTTTTGATTTTTTATGGGAAATGGTTTGGGCCATGGCAAAACTGATGTTGAAGCACTCAATTTTTAAATCAACCCATTTACTAGACCTTAGCACCTCACGTATCATTTCAAACAGTGCCAACAGCAGTGGTAGGAGTGAAAATAAGGCCGCAAGAAGAGTGAGGATGTAGAGTTTTGGATGATTCGGCTGGTGGGGTTCATCTTCATCCGTTAGTTCGCTGGAAATTTGCTCAAGAATTGCAGATGCAGCCTCCAATCCAAATGCAATTAAAGCAACAATTCGGTTGATTGTAAATATTTTCTTCATCTGTGTACATGTATACAAAACTGGAAGTGTTAGATGAACCCCAAAAGAATAAGAAAAAATTATAACTTTTACTAATTTTTTTAACCAAATTTCATTATTTGTCACTTTTACAAAGTCTTTGATTTTATTTTATTTGTTTTCTTTTTTTCTTTTTGGCAAACTGAACACATCCTAACAACATCCAAAAAAAAGGGTATTTACAGTGAATTTTTTGTAGAGACCAAACACTTGAATTTTTCAATTACAAAATATAAAATAACTACTAATATTGGTACCTAGAGAATCACAATCCCCACTCTCTTCTCAGGGTGGATGCATCTTTGGTCTATCCTGGTTTATAACTCGAATAGTCTGACGCATTTTTTTTAAGTTTATAAAAATATATACTTTTTTTAAGTGTTAGTTGATCTTAAATTATCGTAACTCAGTCCATTTTATCTTTAAACTCTTTGTTCAGTTTAAATTTTTATAACTCAACCCACTTTAACACCGTTGTAATGCAAAAAAAAAAAAAAAAAAAAATTCTACAACCCTCTTTAAATCTCTCTAATATTTTTTCCAACTCAATTTACGTAAATTTTTATAAATCCATTTAACTATTTACAAATCTCTACATCTCTCTAAATCTCAATAAATCTCTAAAAATTCTAATAAAATCTCTACAAATATTAAAAAATTCTAATACAAAAAGTCAAAAAATATTAGTCAGAATCCGTTTGAACAGACCAAAATCTATTCATACAGATTTTCATTGTTCATCTTTATATTTTTATTTTTATTTTTATTTTTTTTATTTGCAATCCATGCATCAAAAAATTATTCAAATCGTATTTTAAACAAACTTAAAGATCTACAAACAACCTTTTTATCTTTAAATCCTCGTTCAACATAATGAATCCTAGATTTTAGATCTGTCTCTATCTCTTCTTAATTATATCCCAATCTATCAAGCCAAACAAAAGTTACATTAATTAGTTGGAGTACACGAAGATTAAATTGATGAAAAAAAAAAAAAAGGGCTCTAAAACGGTACGTAACAAAAGTTTCAATAAATTTAAGAAGACTAACAGGAGATTATATATATACCTGGCATAGTTTTCTCGAAGTCCCCTTTAAGAACTTCAGGATGAATCCATATGCAATTAGAAGAGTGCTCCAAGTATCACTAAGTAATGCTTTGGCACTGCCCATCGTTAATTGTGTCTTGAGCCACTGCCAAAAAGCTATTATTCCACAATTTTTCATAAGGAAATGCATAAGTTTAATAACAGAGACGAGAGCGATAGGGGAGGCAGGAGAAGGCATAAGGAAGAGGGTCGAGGTTTTGTATATACAGGCGTTTCCCCTGGGGTTTGAAAACAGGGTAGGGCTTGGACTGGGGCATGCTGTCACCTGCAGAATTTGGCTTTTGCGATCCACGGTGTTCCCTAGTTGTTGTCTTTATTGAAGATTGGTGTCGCTTTCAGAATAGGGTGTTTGGGATCCATGGTGGTCTTTGGTGTCACTTTCAGTTTTCATTTTCTTGACTATTTAATTGGCTTTGGAGATGATGTCGTGGGCAATTCGTAAGAATACCAGCACTGTTTTTTGACGATCAGGATACGTTTTCTTGTCTTGGGCAGCTTCGGAACATTTTCCTTGCTTGAATATCATCACTTTCACGATATGGCTGGGGTGCCAGGGACATGGGGATGACTTATGAAGAAGAAACCAAAATTAAAAATAGGGGGAAATATTTGAATTCATTTACTTGATTCAAAAGCATAATCTTATCACACCACCCAACTAACGAAACAGAACAATAATTACAGTACCTCTTAATCGAGTTTCAACATATTGATAATATTTCATAATTAACTTCTTCATCGAAAACTTTTTTTTTTTTTTGGAATAAACGACCATTTAACCATTCATCTCCCTTTCCGTTTTTTAATTATTTATTAGAGTAGTGGCAAATTACTATTTACAGAGATATATAAAAGATTGGGAATTGTCGGCTTTAAATTAGTTTTTGAATCCAAACTAACCCTAAGTAATGATTTGGCGCTGGCCCTAGTTGATAATGTCTTAAGCCACTGCCAAAAAGGCCATTATTCCACCATTTTTCAAAAGGAAATATATGTGTCAAGTTTAATAACAGAGAAGAGAGCGACAAAGGACCTAGAAGAAGAGATGGTTCATACATGCAGGCATTTGCCCCGATTCAAAAATAAGGCAAAGGCTTGCGCGGGGATCGACCGATGGTGTGGTACGTGGTGACGTGGGCAAATGAAAAAATGACGCATGTTTTTTTTTTTAATTATAGTTTTTCTTTGCAGGCATATAAATCATTTTTTATTATATTTTAATTTTTTTTTAAATATTTATATTATTGAAGTAAGAAAAAATAATAGAGAAAATATTTAACCAATGAAGATTAAAAAATATTTGGCAATAAAATTTCTAAGAAACAACTATTTTTATATATAAACATTTTTTTTAAATACTAAATCAATGCGTTGAAATAACTAAATGGAATCTTTTTGAATTTGAACTGGATATAGAATCGGGTAAATCATTACCAATGGATCTTGGAGTTAGGGTACACATAATTCTACTCTTTATTCTTTTTATTGTAGAGTAGTGGTGTCAGTAATCGTGATGGATTAAATCTAATTAATTACCCTATAAAAGTTAATAGTTCAAATAAATTAGTCATGAGTAATGCTAAGATTCTCCTTTTTTTTTATACTCTCTTTTTCCCACGACCCTGACTCCCAGCAAAAGTATGTTTCACCTTTACTCAAAATTGAAAATATCTCGTTAACCTTTACGTCTACATGGTTCATCATATATGTCCCGTTTTTATTACGAATATGCGCGTTTATGGCTCTAAAAACTTTGAAAGATTCTATATCTATGTAAATCTCTGTAATTTTTTTTTTGTTAAATCAAACTATTTAAATTTTTATAATATCTCAAATCTCAATAAATTTTACGAATCCTAATAAAATCTATCAAAAATTTCTATCTAAATCCATTCGAATATTAACGATCCAAAAGAAACAGATTTGAACTTCTATTCAAAGTTAATTTCTATCTGAATCCGTTCAAATGGATTTTGATTGCCAAAATTTGTTTGAACAGATTTTTATGGTTTGTTTAAACTAATTTTCATTATCTATCTCTATTTTTTTATTGATTTTTTTGTTTAAACTAATTTTCACTATTTATCTTTATTTTTTTATTGATTTTTTTTAGTTACATTACAAATCCTAAAAAATAATTGAAATCAAATTTTTATCTCAACTTTTAGAACTTCTAACGGTTCAAAATTACAAAACTTGCATGTTGCTTTATGTAGTTAACTCAATTATTTCTCCTTTCTTGATGATCTAACATTTACAAATGTAACTAGTCATATTACAAAACTATGTTATTTTGACTAATTATCATGAATATTTAAAATTTTAATGAATGAAATTACTACACTGCTGTATATATTTTTTGCTAACGAATTATTTCCTTCTTTCTTTCTTTCTTTCTTTCTTTTTTTTATTTTAACAATTTTTTCGGTATCTATAATTTTGTAATTTACAAATTGTACATGAAAAGGTTCAATAATATGTATATCAATTAATATTCTAATTCTAAGCATTAAAGAAATTTTTTATCTTTTCAATAGTAGAAATGGAGGCCATATGATCACTATAATATCTAATTATCTATCCTTGTAGTGAACGTGTGTTATGAACGGTTAAATGTATTTGTGTTTATTAAAATTATTTATTTGTATATCATATATATTTAAGAAATTTAATGCCTATAAATCAATCTATTATATTAAAATTACAATAAACCGCCATTTACTAAGCTAGAAAAAAATATTATAAAAGTTTTTCATTACTAAAGTGCTATATAGTCAATTCCTCTATTTAATGCCCTTACATATTTGAAATTAAAAAAAATAATAATTAAACCAATAAATTGTAATAGTTATTAAACACTTCAAATATAATGCCAATGAATAGTATAATTTAATGTGATTATCACATATGTGGAATGCATATCATATCAATCGTTTTGATCATTTACACAAACAATATATGTTGTTATAGAAAATTGCCTGAAATACATAAAATTTAAAGTATATTAGATTGGGTATTTAAATGATATAATAATGCATAAGAATTAAAATTAAAAATAAAAACATTTTTTGCAAGTTCACATGTTTGATTTTTTGTTTTTTACATTGAAAATTACCAACAAATGATTCATTTGAAAGTTGAATTATACGATTATATTGAAATAACTTTTGGCATGGATTAACTTTTGATGATAATTATTTTACGCAAATACTGATAGAGAGACACGTTAATTTCCAAATAAAAATAGATCTTGAACAAGAATAGAAATGAAGTGATTTTTGGTCAATAATGTATATATAAGAGATATACTATGAAAAATTAATAAATTACTTTTGAAATGTTGAATTAGTTATTAATATTTTAGAATATTAAGAAGATATTTTTGATATATCAAAATTTATTATCGGAATAATGTGGTTGTTTATCAACATATTATTTCGAAAATAATAACCCATTAACATGTGTATGCCACGTTATTCTAGTAACAAATTCTAGAAAGAAATTTCTACTAGTATATTATAGGTTATATTGCACGTGCCCCTCCTTATTTTTTTGTAGTTATAATTACACCCTCAACTTTTTAAAAAATTACGTTTTCTTTCTTGATTTTGAAATGTCGTTAATGTTGACTCATTTTTGTTAAATCAACCGTTAAAATTTAACTAGAAAATATCGAAGTAACCAAAATTTTAAATGTTTTTCTTTCTCTAACATATTTGTTAGTTTTCCCTAAAACAAGTAAAAATAAATAAATAAATAACTAGTAAAAACAAACAGTTTTGTGATTTTTTGTTTAAAAAAAAAAAGAACTTATGAATATATGAAAGATGGAGGGATGAAGTTGGAAAAATACTTAAAATTTTAGTTACTTTGACGTATTTTGTTAAGTTTTAATAGTTTATTAACTAAAGGGGAACAATATTAACAACATTCTAATTGTTTATTTTACTTATTTTAAAATCTTCTGTAAAGAAAATTGATGAATAGGTGGATAAAATAACCAAAAAAATTAAAATTTTAGTTAATTTAAAATTATTTGATAAGTTTTAATAGTTTATTTAACCGAGGTTAATGTTAATAATATTTTAAAATAAAAATAAAAAGTAAATATAATTTTTAAGTGTTGAAGAATAAAAACTATAATTCTCTAAAGGTTGAG
>QLOD02000030.1:7654305-7670180 GCA_003260245.2 Sideroxylon spinosum | reverse complement strand
GAGAGAGAGAGAGAGAGAGAGAGAGAGAGATCAATTTGCAGTCAATTTCACTGTATTGGAAGATAAACATACTTGACCAGCAAATTCAAAATATCTGTTGCGCGACGATCTCCACTCCGCTTTTGATTTCCATAGATCTGGCAGGTAGCAACATAAGTGAATTTCATGTCAGCCACAGCCTCTAACTGAGCATACATGGATCTCTGACTCTTCTTATCTGCTTCTGATGGAACTGTGACAGCTTTGTAGCCTTCAAGTATATCTACACATTTAACACAAAAACAAGTCAGAAGCCGGACATGAACTCTGCATGGTAAAGGTACCTTTTTATTCACTCATAACTATGGTGCTTCAAAAAATGTAGATGCCACATGAAGGCACCAAAGCGCCTATGCTTCAGAATGTGATGATTCTCCCTGACCATCATGCAGAGACATTAACTTTGCTTTTCAGTTAAATAAAAAGATTCAAAGAGAGACGTCACAAATAGCTTTTTATGGTGAAATTTTTGCCTTTTGAATTCCAATTTCAATGATATAGCTACTGTGACAGCTAAGAGCAAGCAAGCAGGAAAGGATGTTGTGCTTGTCAACGGAATTTATGATCACCAAAACTGGAGATACAACCCATAGATCACCTCCATAATTAAAAATGTGTTCTTTTTTCAAGTTTTTTTATTGACATGATTTTGTATTTCATTATGTCGATAACCAATTTAAATGGGCTTTCAATGCTATTGTTTATCTCGACTGTATAGACATATTATTGCCAGTTCTACAGGATGTTGAGAACTTGGATTTGGGATTATAGAATGACAAATTTGCTTCTCCCTACCTAACCAGATTTGGTAGCTTAAAATCTCAAAATCTAATTGCAATTATTCAAATTTCTTCAGGCACTCATCTCTTTCGTTATCTATTGTGTAAAAGCATTTTCAAAAGGCTTAAAGATTTTGTTGATAAATATCCTTCCGCTACACAGATTACATGGTGAAAATATTGACCCTATGAACCGCAAAAGCTGTCTTGTTCTTACCACTTTCGGAAGCCATGTCCAGGAAAGCCTGAAGCTTCAAAGCTCTTCGGTAGTACATCATCCCTCTGACTGCATTACCAAATTATATTAGAGCCAGATGGAAAGGTAGAAGAATTTCAAGGAGAAAATTGCACAAGGTACTTGTTCTGGAGAGAGTCTGTCCTCTTAAGGAGACCCAATGGCGCAGTTGCAAAATGTTCTCTTCACTTTCCAACACCTCATTATCGTTTTTACAGTTGATTCGCTCCAGAAAATTAGTCCATTCATCTAGAAGTCACAATATGATGCCAAATCCGCAACATAAATCGTATTGAAACAATAATACTATGGGAAAGAAAGTGTTAACTGCATGTTCACAGTATTTGAAACCTGGAAAAATTTTTTGCAGGTAGAATATGATTGATATGCCATCTTCATTATCCATTTCGAGGTCACTTTTTGAATAGACAGTTTCCTCACTATAGTATGGAGTCATGACACTGCAAATGCCAAGTATAATGACTAAGATTAGATGACGATTGTAGAATAACAAAAGCTTAACAGATCGACGCACTATTAGTATCTAAGAAACCAGCAAGTAATTCCTTGTCAAATTAAGTAAGAGTTTACAGTTTCTTTAGTCATTCATGACGGCATTAGTACATTAAATAAGAGCTAATGGTTCGATTTGATGACAAAAGTAGAAATAGTATAGCATACTAGCGATTTAAACCTTATGCTGTAGAATTCTTGATTAATTAATGAAGCAAATATCGGCAATCCTTGATTGAGTGCGGATCTTTACATGCTAGCTATTTAAATATGTTTAGAGTTGTGGGTCATATGTCACTTAGGCTCTAGCAAAATGGCAAATGCTTGAGCTTTGCAAGTGAAACGAGGGCATCTACCTATTGAGGTTTATATAGATTGGTTCCCGGGAATGCCAAGAAAATTGAGGGGTGCGAGGTGCTTGCCCCCTGTGCTACGATACAGTAGTGCACCTCACTAGCACTTGTTGGGAAAAGCCAAGTGTGTATCAGTATCTGAAACTCGCTGGGTGGTCGCTTGGAATTATATAGAGTATGTTGTGTAGTGACAGGATTCCACAATTTTTATTTTATTTCTGAGCCTTTTTCCGATTGGGTTTTATTGTTCCTATATAAATGGAGACATATTGTACATCTGTTCTAACTTCAAATTAAGGTTTCTTAGTTTGGGTTAAGACAAACAAAAAGCAAGGTGAGAAAGGCTTATCTAAGAGCTTTCAAGGTTCTTTCTTCTGTTCTTGTATTCCGTTGTCTATTGTTGGAGGTTTATAGTAAAAACCTGGTATACTGTACCCATAAACAAAGATATCTTGTCGAATCATCTAAATCTTGTGCACCTTTGTGATTGCTTTTCTATTCGTTTGTTGGCCTATACCTATGTTACTAAGGTGATCCGGATTCCACAAAACAAAATAATATGTTACACAATTGACAAAACATTCTAGACTTTATACAGTATAGAAATAGAAGACTGGAGTTCAGGTTGCTTTAAGGTTGCTTTAACAAGCAGAGAGTTATCCATGGTCAACAAGTAACAAATTTAACAACTGATTTCATGTTAATGATACATATGATTAATGCAGTATGAGCTTCACCTAAATGATAGCATTTTGTGAACTTGGGGAGCACGTGGCATATCCATGAACAAAGAATTTGTAAAGAATGATATCCTTCGGCGTGCTTCAAGGTTTGTTGGCACATCCATGGCAGATTCTCTTACTGTCAAGAGCAAATAGAGGCGTCTTATCTACAACAGCAGCAAAAAGGCAGAATGATTAATTTATTATTTGTAAGGGAGAACTTAGGCTTTGGTATGTGTGTGCATGTAGCTGTATATATTTGTTTACACATGCACCTATACCTGTTCTTCCCATTGTGCTGTAACTGTTGGAGGGTACACAATAGCACGTTTTGAGTAAAGTTGCCTTCCATTATCCTTGCTGCTCTGACTAAGTTCCACCAATTCACTGAAATATTTATTACAAAGAAAACAGTCATTATGAGGCCATTAGTGTGATATAAACAGCATTACAATAGTTCATCTTATTTCCTCCCCCCCCCCCTTCCCAAAGCCAAAAAGAAGAAAAGAAAAAAATTTAACCCATGTTAAAATGATACACAGTTCACCAACCGGATCTCATTCACCATCATGTCACTGATAACTACTTCTAACATGTCTTGCAGCAACAACTCCACACGATTTTTCTTGGATGGATCGGCATCTTTCTGCGATACACAAGAAGTACTATAAGCTAACAAATGAGAGAAAAAAAAAAAGAAAGAAAGAAAGAAAAAGAGAGGTTCTGTATAACAAACTATACTGGATACAGCCAATTCTCTAAAACACTCACCAAAATTTCTACAAGCTCCACAAATTTCTTGCAAAGTGTCGGTAAAGGAGCCATTCTAAAATTTGCAAGAAATGTATTCTTTAATATGCTATTTTCAACTTCCTTGATAATGATGCCAATTATCCTGTTAAAGAAAAAAAAAGGCTTATAATTCTAGTTATTGCGAACAAAAGGAATCACTTTCATCAAAGTTACTAAGCTTATCTAACAAGATAAATAAATTACACAAAAATAGAAATAAAAAAAAGAATTAAAAAAAAAAACATAACAAAAGATATTTAATGAGATGTCACATGATCTGAGTAACAGATTATTTTGAACAACGACAGATAAAATTCTGTAAAAGCCAAATTGATAACTAAAGAAAGATAGAGTGAAATGGCCAAATGTGTTAAAAAAAAAAATAGCAGTTTTGATAGAGAAGTCTAAAATTAGAGGCTCAGCTACATTCAATTAGATTCTTTTTACTCAAATGTTTCAGCCAGATAGAGAAGTGATCGAATAAAAAATAAAATAAAATAACAGAATCAACAGTATAAAGTGGTAGACTCCAGCTAAAACATGCCTAAATAACAGTAGTTATTGGAAGACATGAACAAGCGATCAAATAATAATGGATGACTGATTGGTGCCAACAATTTGTTTGATAGACTAAGTACCAAAAAGCAACCTTTTCTCAGTTTCTCCAACAACCAAAGCATTCAGAACAAGTTTGAAAGCTTCATAGCATTCAATAACAGCACACTTCATATAATCATCCGCACATATGCGCTTCCAAAGGTCTGAATCTTTCGACCGAAATTGGGCCGCTATATCCAATGCGATTGGAATCTGCAAAAATAGATAATCAACAACAGAAGAAAGCAACAAATACAATAATTTCAGGGCACTGCCTGGACCTTGCTAGCCAGCAGAAAGGGTGGCCACTGAATTAGTTTTAGGCTAGGATCTGATGAATAAGGAACCAGCAATAGATCCATTTCCCTGGAATAAATGAAAACCCAGTTTATATTCAACTGCACAAGAAAGAAAATAGATGGATAGGCTAAAGAAAATGACAAATCAGTTCAGACGCCTTTCCTGTCACTTATGAAATCTTCTTCACGAAAACTTTCTATTACTTCATTCCACAACTGAGCAAATTTTGCAGCTTCAGTTCTCCTGCTTGCTGGAACCTAGACAATTCATTAAATACAAGAGACTAAACAAATAAAATAAATTTACATCATTAGGAAATTCAATTTGGTAAAGCATGGTAACAAAAGCTGAAACCTCAGCAAAACGTTTTGATAGAGAAAATCCCCTTTTCTTATGTTTATCAGAAGGCACCAAATATGTATTGAATGCGCCAGGTAAAGACTGGAACCGTGATCTAAGCATTTCCAGTGTTCGTATCTGAGAAGAGAAGACAAATCAAAAATATATAGAGCAGCAGATTAATTATGAAAATTAACTATGATAGTTTGGATATTATATATGTAGTCTTCACCCTGATAGTGATGTTAATTAAACACTTTGAATCAAACTCAAGTTCTAATAATTATTAAAATTGAACAAACTGCAAGGCGTTATTGTTCAAAATGAGTAACAGAAATGGAAATATAGCCAACATGATGGAAAGGAAAACAGACATAAGGATGAATTATCCATTCATGCTGGCCAATCTTGCGGCACAGTACTAGGAAGTATAGATACTCCGTTTTGGGTGCCCTAGCCATATCGTATCCGTATCAGATGCAAACATGCCGTGGACAAAGCTGGATATGGATCAAACACGCCATCTGGGATGTATTTATTATAGAATATATTTAGTTCTGTGAATACAGCAGAGACACAGCACAGACATGCGAGGGATACATTTGAGATAATTTAAGTATATGGAGAGGGTTAATTTTAAATTTTAGAAACTTTTTTTCAGGGGCAAAAGTGACATATTGGTGAACTTTTGGGACAAAATTTTAAAAAACAAAAGGGGAAAAAAAAGGTAAGTTTCTAGCTTTCTTTCAAAGACCTACCTACCTACTTTTCCTCTATTTTATTTGCCAACATATTCTATACTCCTCTCCCTTTCTCTCCTGATTTCTCTGTGTGTGCGTGTGTATTTTTCATATTTTTAATTACTGTCATTTGCCTTTGGCCATTAAGTCATTCTATACGTGCGGACCACTAAACAAAAATTCCTATTCTATTATGTTTTATTGAAAAGAGATTCACTTGAGATCAACGGACCATTATGGATGGACATGCTTTTCTATTATGTTTTTAAAAATTTGGTGGCTTGTAGATGTTATACTCAGTTATATTTTCAATGAATTATACTATTAATTTCATTTGACATATCCCAACCATATTCGTATTCTTGTTTTCTAATTATCGTATGTATATCCGTGTTTGTGTTTGTATCCATGCTTCTTAGGTACAATAGCATTAAAGTGCTAAGAATAAAAGTTTAAACTTGAGATTCTACAAAATCAAAAGGCAACATGAATGAACTGTGATAATCCATGAAAAATTAACGAAAGTTATTTATTTTTTTGGATGCAAAATTAATGAAAGTCAAATAGAAATCATCCAATGAATATGTTTAAAGAAATCACCTCTCCTAAACGATCAAAGGCCCCAGTAGCACCACCATATATAGTTGCAAATATAGCATACCAAATTTGGGTATCCATGAAATAAACCTGCATGAAACTTGTAATATTAAATGAGGCACTTTCAAAACGACAACACAAACAGATGTCTATAAAAGCTAAGAAACATAATATATTAATTAAACCAAAAAAAAAAAAAGGTCAAATAGCAAGACAAACCAAGATGATAGGTGCCCAGATTGAGATAAGTGCTCCATAGTTGTTTCGAGCTGTGCATTGTCTCCACAATTTTAGAATGAAATACAATTCAAGACTAAAAATACAAGAAACAAGCACCAGGAGTGGTCAAATACCATTTGGGAAAAATTCATGCCAAGTATACTGAACACGGCGAATACGCATTATGTCTTTCGTGGGCTTTATCAAAGGTTTTATCTAGGGAAATCATACACAAAATTATTAAAAGGTAACCTGACCAATCTATATCCCAATCTCTAAGATGATTAATAATTAAGAGGGGACAAGCACCTGGACGAGATAGCTAAATGCAAATTTGGAACAGAGAAGTAGCACCCAAAAAAGGGTATACCTGAAATTGGTGAACAAATTAAAACATAAAGCTATTTTCAAACAATTATAAAAAGAATATTTACAACACTAGAGGATCAGAACATGATATTTTGTGTATTCCTTGCCAAACTTACTTTATAAGTGCAAATTGACTTTCATGCATTCCCCTCCCAACATAAATTCTGGGCTGCAGAAAAGTGAACAAACTCATTTAATGGAGAAAATATTTGCATATAGCTTGAGAATAAGAAATTAAACAAAAAGCATTTATATATCTTAAAGGACGGATCATTATTATTTTTTACTAAGCAACTATAAGGAGATGGAGCATGAATGCTTTGTTGTTCTAAAAAAAGTTATTGTGATACAACACAGATACAAGGAGCTTAAACACTTGTAGAGGTGAGTATTGCCATCTTCGAGGATGATTATGCAGATATATATGAAATGCAACCAAAAGAACCACCAAATAAAATGAATTCTACATGGAATCTGAATTTGGTGCTGGCCCTATCTCTTAATGCGCTTTAAGGTTATAGCATTAGCAGCTCATGTCATCAGATTTATGGCCCCAACCAAAACCTTTTTTGGAAACAATGATCTGAGTTTCCCATTTGAATTCCATAGAATGTCCAGCTTTTTAATATAGGATGAATTATTTTCTGGGTCACAGGTTTCACAAAGAAGAAAGAACTGACAATGTGACTGAGATAAGAACAGTTCAAATCACCTCCTTTCCTGTAATAGGAATGTAAACTTAGCACCCTGTGATATATTTCTATATTTGTACATTGTTGATACATGCATAAGGAAAAAAAGGAGAAGAACAAAGCAGCAAAGGTACCTGTGACCACCACAGAAGAAATCTTATGATATGCCAGTCTGAGTTCTCAATCCAACGACGGAGCATAGGAAAAATAAATAGTGCAGCTGCCAGTAAATTTGGAAGCAAATAGAGTGCTACAGCGACAATGTACAGAGAAGGGATGCCCTTCAATTTATTGAGAAATGGAAGCAACTCTTTTATTTTGAAAGGAACCACTTGGAGCGATTGCACGTAACACATCGGAAGAATGATACTCCACATGAGACTGACAACTATCTTGAGAATATTTCTCATCACATCCGTGAACTTCCATCTATGATAGCCTGGGAAGTTCAAAGTAAGATCCAACACACCTGATATCCACATCAGGATAAAAAATGAGATCTCAATAATTATCATGAGCAAAATTAAAAATGAAGAATGCCAATGCAAGCAGAATTTTCATGTCAACAGAAATAAGATATTGTTGCACAACTAAAATTTTTATAGCTGGCTTTAAACTCACATACATAACAAGGCAAATAAAATAAGGTTTGAAGGTCTGGGAGATGTCTTCTCTTACTAGCATTCTAGTAAACCAAACCAAACCAAAATAAGTTTTTTCCCACTAGGTGGGATCGTTACTAGCATTCTCGGAAAAAAAAAATGTACAGGATTTACTCATATATGGTGAATGTTTCTTGGATAATTCATGACTTGTTGGAAAAGTATCACGTAACAAAACATGGTTTCTTTACTAAGTTGTAAGTGTTAAGGTGGCATCTGGTTTGTTTTTCTATTTTCTGTTTTGAGTTCATTTTCCATTTTGAACTTTTAAAAACAAGAAAAACAGTTCAAAACACCTTTGGTCATTTGTGTTTTCAAAATTTATTTTAAAAAATAGAAAATGAGTTTACACATAAAATGAAAAATGGAAGAAAGTTGTTTTGAGTATTTTTAATCCCAAAAAAAAAAAAATCCCAAAATAAAAAAAAACAGAGTTTTTTGTTGTGGGATTTTTAAAATAGAAAACAGAAAAGCAAACTAAATGCCAATAAATATTTTAGTTGGAAAAATTGTTCAAATGTTGCTAAAAAGATCTAAAGATTTTTTTTACAGCATTGTTATTAATTAGCTCCCAGGTTATATATTAGGACTTTGTTTCCTTATATTCGAAACTTATTACTTGCAAGGATGAAGCCAGGATTTTTAGTCCTAGAGGGGCCAAATTTAAGCCTAGAAACAAAAATTACAACTAATAATACAAATTATATTTAGTAAATAAAAATAAATTAATATATAAAACCTAATCAATATATTACAATGATACTTCACCAAGTTTTATCTATAAATTTTCGCAAACAAAATTAGCTTCATAGACCTATGCTATGAATTTTATCAATTAAAATGACATTTGATGACTTTTCATGTCATGGAATTTATCAATAATTAAATATATAGTAAATTTATCTGTGATTTTTCTTCTATCCTATTTCAAAACTTTATTTTAACAACACTTATGGCTAAAAATGCACCCTTTGTAATTAGTAGAAACTGACATTTTTTTCGTATTGCATGAGCTAACCTTATGGCTTCTGATTTTCCTTCTTTCCTTTTAGTTTTTTGCATCATTAACACTTAGTGATGGATTGGGTGATGTCTAGGTGGTGGGATTCCAAATTTTGGACTATATTAAGAAAAAATATTTAAATTTTAGATAGATTGGTCCATAGTCTAAAATTATTTTAACTCAAAAATTTATTTGTACTAGTGATATTTTCTTGAACTGACTATAATAAAAGGTTTTTTATCCAAAAAATTAAATATACTGGTGGTGTTTTGTTGAACTAAGGTCTACCATTTTATAAAATTTTACAGCGGTCTGGACAATTGTATAAAATTTTTTGGCCCAATCTCTTTCGTACTCATCCAGATAATTTCTCTTTTGTTCTCCTTTTTGCTTTCATCAATACTTCATTTCTCGCTATGTTATTCTATTTATTATATATATTGAAACAAATTATGTCCATCTCAAATCAATGTCTAATACCGAAACCACATGCTTTATCAGACATTGTCTAGTTATCATATTGACTCTCTAGTCAATTGAGGCATCTTGTCAAAACTTTTGTAGTACAGGCAAAATTTTGCATAAACATACTGTTAGATTGAATACAATCATGCTAGATAAAATAATCATCAAAAAGTTAGTATTATCAAAAGTCACTAGGAATGCAAATTAGCAAAATCAGACTGCATAATGACATGTCCAAAAGCTCAAATGCAGCCTGGACCATTGAATGCAAGTTTCCTTCGTGTGAAAGTCCCTTCTTCTGTCCTAAAATGTAACCCTACCCATAAAGAAGTTCTAGAACAACTCAATACCCAATTAAATGTATAACGACAAAGCACATAAAAACAAGTATACAAGAAAATGCATATTTTAAACCGAGTCAAAACACAATATGTTGCATGAAGAACACTGGGAAAAGTTCATTTAAAACCAATGTAAGCATGATGAGAATTTCACTTATGTGTTTAACCTCTTCAACTATTAATGTCTCAAACAAATTCCATGTCCAAATTATTAATAACTTCGAGACACCTTTTTTTTTTTCCCTTTTAAATTCTGCAAGGATTCTAAAATGATTTTTATTATCAGGAATTTTATTGTCTTAAAAACATACTATAAATTTAGAACCCAAAGAAGGAAAAGGAAGAGGAAAAATGCACATCATCTGACGAATGGAGCTAGTGAAGCGGAAAAGGAACCCCACCTAAACAAAAGGTCACAGGTTGAAGTTCTCCTGAACCCCTACCCCAAATAAATAATATTACTTATCAAAAAAGAAACGCGCAAACATCCGAGCAACCAAGTCAGAAGTTTGGAGATGAGCTACATAATCCGGTTTAAGGTAATAGTCTTGCAAGCATGAAGTGTTGCAATGGCCATTCAGGAAAGCAATGAAGTGAATAAGAAGATTTTTTGGCAATTTTTATCTTTACAGGTTTTTTTATTAATATGAAAAACACTATGAAGACAACAATTGCATTTAGATTTAGTGGCCTCCCACTAATGTCAACATTCTATCGCAGTCAGAATTTGAACAATATTCCAATGATTATGCTTCAAATAAACCAATGCAGCAAGCAGGTAAGAATTCTATACTCTGAAGGAAGCGAAGACATGCTGATGTGATAAAGATACTGGCAAGGCTATATAAGACATCCTTCTGAAAAATATCCAATGGAGAAATATCCTTCCACGCAATGATAGCCATTGCCTACGACATAAAAGTTCAGATAATTAATCAATGACAGAATTGCCCCAAGTGAGTGGATAACACTCACACCTGTTGACTATTCTTTCGCAATTAAATACCTGTAACCCCAGGATTAAGAATGTCCACAAACGATCAAAGCTTCGGAAAATATGCCAGAATGATCGTGTCTCAACAAAATTTGATTTGCCTGTGCTTCCAGAATTTGTATGAGCTGCTTGTCTTCCCTGGAATATCAGATGTGTTAAGCAGAAATCCAGTAGACTATGCAACATAAAACCATAGCATCACCTCAGAACGTAAAAGAACCTGTTTCATGTCACGTGTGGATTTGAAAAAATCACCATCATCGCGCATAGGCCAACCCAATGAGAAGCAATCAGTGGTCCTGGAAAACATAAAGTTGAATTGTATTGGAGAGCAATCAGGAAATCTAAGCGTCTATCAGAATCTTTATTGAAGAACTTTATTTTGCCATAACTTCTGACATACCAGAAATATTCATTAAGATCATCATAATTGCACCAAGCTGAGTGAGGGGTTTTTCCATGTTTGCTTTTCTTGGCTTCCTGGGAAATCACTAGTTTGTTATACTTTGCATGGAACAAAAATACCATAGTCTAACAACAGCGTGCACGTTTGAAGAGAGGGTACCCTTTCAATTACTCGGTAAATGGGTGTGATAACCTTCCGCAGGAAAGATTCATCATCTCCTCCGTAAGAAGGCTTAATGTTTTCTCCCGTGACGATGCTAACGTTTCCAGCCAACAAACCATGAAGTTCATATGCCATCTGAACATACATTGAGGTGTTGCTATGAATATGTTATTAGAAATACGTAATTTACATCTACAAATAACTGAAGGACAGAAATCAGATTGAACACACAGATGAATGAACTACTCACATTATGAAAGATATAGCATAGGCATTCTGGCATAAAGCGTACATTAGCAGCTTCACCCCAAATAAGAAGATATAGACCCATGTAAAGTATCTTTCTCTGTTGCACTTCTTCTTGCCCTTGCGGGAGACTACAACAATGTAAATTTTATTGCTAGGATAACTCAATAACAGGTGTAAGAAGGTCAAATTTACAAAATCTTCATGAGAACATGAAACAACCCAGTAAGACAAGTAGACGCAGGCAAAGTTGTATCTTACCGTAAACTGTGTTTCCTTCCCAAGAACTTGCACCATGTTTTGTAGTTACTAAAGAGCTGGTTCATAACTGCATCAACTGCTCGATCATCAAGCTGGATAAGAGAAATATGTTTTAAGTTTAATCAATGATCCAATACAGAGAAAGACATGATATACATAATACATATATGACAGCTCATCTACACTAGCATTCAAAAATGGGGGAAAAAGTTCAACAACAAATAATCATATGGTCCAGGAAGAAATCATAGAAACAAATAAATACACACACAGATAAAGTAATTTTCCAGGTTATAGCTCTGAACTTCATATGCAACATGGTGAATATCCAGATGCATCAAAAAAAAAAAAAGACACTGGTTCGAGGATTGATCTAATATACCAAAATTGCAAATGCCGAAATTGAAAAATAAATTGATAAGAGAGGTTGGTTCATGCCTTGCTTTGAGGCTCAGGCTTCGGCTTAAGCCTTACGTGAACATTGGCAAGAAGCAGAATCAGATGCTCCCTCTGGTTCCTGACATTGTCTCTCTGTAGACACCAAAATTAACCGACTATATTTTTAATTTTTATAGTGACTCTAGGCAATTCACATATCATTTCTAAATTAATGAAGCATGCCTGAAATCCAAACATGGCCCTAAGCCAATCGAGAAGGTCCAAATCGCCTGCTTTCTGCCTTTGCTTCTCAAATGAAGCTGGCCAGTTCAAACCACGCGTGTTCCATAGTGCAGACACAGCAGCCTTAACCTATTATAAACACAGAGCAAAGATTTTTTTTCATGTAACCATATTGATAAGCATGTAGGTCTGCATGTGCATGTATATACAACACACATTCATATGTCTTTGCATCTTGCAAGCATACCTCTTCAAGCTGCATGATGGACTGTGAAGCCCCAGCAGAATCGAGAGGAAGAATGTTATAAGGAGCATAGATCTCAGTTTTAGCCTGGACATCTTTGGCTGCAGCAATAATCTGCACTCACCAACAATAGATAAATAAATTACAATTGCTAGTGTCCCTGTGCCATTAAATTTCAATCTAACATACTCAAAATAGCACAATATGAAAGACATTAATAAAAGGATGAAAAGATGTAGCCGGAGCTTACCTCAGGAGCAACTTCTTCAACTTTTTCACTCTTGTTGACAGCGCAGAGGACTTCGAAAAGAACTCCTGCTGTCTGGTAAGCTTTCCCGATTTGGGCTCTGTCAAAAAAAAATGAGATAAATAAATAAAAATAAAATTTTGAGACAAATCAATCAACTACCTTTAATGAACTACCCAAAGGGTACGTGCGTTGGGACTACCTATCAGCTTTATCTCCCTTGTCCAGAGATTTGAGATAATTCTCATAGTATTGTTGATAGAAGCTCTCGATTTCCCTTGCATCAGTCTTCTTAACCCGAGAGTCCAGACTCGACGCATTATCCTGGACGAAGAGTTGCCCAAATTAGTTCTCCTTTCAAACTGGCCATGACCTAAAGAACTAGACTATATATCTGTATGTTCTCCCACACAAATCTACATGTACAGTTCCAGGGGATTCATGCCTGCTGTTTACATGTTTAAGATGCCTCCATCATTTTCATTAAACAATCAAATCGATCCCGGCCCTTCTGCTTGTTGGGAAAAATCAAAACACCCAACATAAAAATCTCCATTTCTGGTAACTTCATTAGTGGTGGTGTTTGCGTAATTTAAGTGAATCAGCTGCAAGAAACTATAGATACTGGAATCGGAAATGCTCACTTCAGCTCTGTCGTTTAACTTCCCCCTCCCTTTGAATACTCACTAAAATGGTGAATTTATTAATTTGTAACCGTAATTACAGTAATGTCTAAATTAGTGTCACTGCTTTACCCGCTATGGATACAATAACAAAAAAGAGACTGAAACGTGAATTTTAAAATATTACCCGAAGGGAACAGAAACAGAAATCACCGATGTGATTGTCTTTACCCATTTATATATAATTAAATATTTATTTATTAATTTAGACATAATTTTATTATTTATTTAATATATAATATTCTAATAATTTTTAATATTTGTTTTACATATAATATATATAATTTATAATTATTTATAATTGTTGAGTAAACAGAAACGAAAATGGAGAATTAATTATAATAGAGACGGAAATGAATTTCATTCTTAAAACAAGGATGGGATTGGAAATCATATTAATAAATTGAAATGAGAACGAAAAAAAGTCATATCCATCTATAACTGTTTCTTTAACCTTTATAATTTGAAGTGTTTTCTTTTTTTTCGAAATTTTATTAAAGGTACGTCTATTATATTTTAACTAATCATTCATAAGTTATCTAACGGGATAACTTGAAAATGACATTAAATTAAAGAGAGAGGGTGGAGAAAATAAATATTTTATAATTTTTTATTTTATAATAATATCATAAAATTAATTAAATTATATTGCTTCCCTAAATTTAGAGTAGAAGAACCGAACGAAAAAAATTTATCAATTTTTTTCACGGGACTAATTAACATATCATATTCAACGTTAAGTATTTCACTTAGTGGATAGATCTTGTTTCTAAAAATGCAGAAAAAAGAAATAAAATTATAAATGTTCGTTTGATATCTTGGTTTTACGTCAGATAATTTTTATTTTTTATTTTTTGTTTTGAGTTGTCATTTCCTTCTTCTAATTATGGCAATTCAAATTTGTACCATTTGGAGTGACAAAAAAAAGTTTAAAATAATAGTAAAAAACACTGAAAAACTTTAAAAGAATCGTACTGTATGAATTACGAATCTATAACTTATTTCACATTATCTTATTTTATCTCACTTTTTATTATATTAAACGTACCTTGAAATATTTATTATGAAAAATATTTTTTATAAATTAAATTTTAATTTAATAAAATATATTTTATATTAATTTAATTAGATGTATTTAATTCAATTAATTAAGTTAAGTTTATTAAATAAAATATATTATGGTAAAATATCATTTTAGTCATTATAATATATTAATTTTAATTTAATACTTTAATGTAATACCACTAAAATTGATAAAATATTCTGTTTAGAGTGTAGATTGACAAAAGTTTCGTGAAATAAAAAGAGAGTTAAAATATAAATTTTGGTCAAATTTTTTTAAAAAAAATATTGCTTTAGTAAAAAAACAAAAATACCTTTGCCAAATATGTTTTCGATGTTAATTTTAAGAATTTTATAAATATAAAAAAATAATAAACAAAAATATTGCCAAGTAAAACCTAAATTTTATAATTTTTCTACCGGCACGTGATCATTTAAAAAGGCATAAATGGCTGAATAATGGGAGATTTCATTGCAGGCTGAGAAAGGCTTTACTAGACTCAACTAATTAATGGAATCGAACCAACTTTCTATAGAAAGAGAGAAAGAGATAGACATGAAATGAAGATGCACGGGGAAACTACTAACGGATTTTTCCCTCTGGCTTACCGCTCTGAGAGACCTCTCTAATGCTACGTGTTCATTAAAATTTAGGTACCGTTTGAAACCACAGGTTACTAGTTACTCAAATTTTTAATTTTTTTAAAATAATTAAAATTACTATTTATATTTTAATTTTTTCAAAATTATTAAAGATAAATATATTAAATTAATAAAAGATAAAAAATAACTATTAAAGACCTAATTTTTTTCTAAATATAAAAAAATAGTTTTTAATAATTAACTATAAAATTTCAACATAAAATTTTTTTTTCTTTCCAACACGTGTCACTAAAAAGTCCAATAAAATTTTTATAAATTTAAAAAAATTATGCCATAAGAAAATTAAAAATTAATTGTCTTGTTAGAATGAATCAAAATTCAATCCAACGTAATGGAACAAATAAATTTTTACTATTCATTTTATATTTTTATTTTTTTATTAATTATACCTCAAATGTCAAAAATTACCAAACTATATTTTAATCAAATTTTTTCCTAATAAAAATCATATCGTAGGCATGAACAAATTTTTTTTTTCTTTTACTTATATTTGTTTCGACCGCGTGAACCTCTAATTTTTTTTTTTTTT
>QLOD02000030.1:7623448-7635040 GCA_003260245.2 Sideroxylon spinosum | reverse complement strand
CTTACGGGGATAGGGAGAAGGAGCGGCGGTGAAAAAACAGAGGCTTTGCAGTACAGAGGGGAGGGTGCCCTAATGGGGCTTACGGCGCCACGCGTTTCCTGACTTCGATAGTCAAAGAAAAAATATTAAAAAAAAAGGGGGCCTAAAAAAAAGATGCACGTGGCGAAATTTGATTGGAGGAATAAGTTTTGATCAGTTTTGCCCCCTCCAATCAGGGCAGCCGACCGCGGGGCAAGAGCAGTGGCGTTAAGAGGGACTGTTTGGCAAATCAAAAAAAAAAAAAACTAAACATTTATCAACTTTTTGTACTTTCTTATAATTAAAGTTTGCCACATATTATTTTTACATTAAATCTTTGTACTTTTATTATACTTTTTAGCCAACTTTTTGTTAATCAAACAATCCCAAAGTTGTGTCTCTGCTAGGAAAAAATTCACTGCAAAAGCAGCAATGTAAAATTAATAGTTGAGAACAGAAGTTAAAACATTCTAAGGGCCCATTTGGCGTAAGATAAAACTCTGAAAAATCTCTGAAATTCTCTGTTACACTATTACATTTTCGTTCCCTCCAAATTTCAAAAACAAAGTGAAATATCTATAAAAAAAAAATAACATAATTACAATTCAGCTAATTAAAAGGAAATTTTTTTTTTTTGGATATCAACACGAAGTCGTAAGCTACAAAATAACACCCACTTTAACTTTTTTTTGTTTATTTTCCGCAGACCATCCCGACAGAAAGTACCAAACCGTTCCGACGGTTTTCCCAATGCCGAAATGCTTTTTGACATGACTTGAGATCCGTTCCGACGAATTAGCCATTGGCCTAAGTCGTCCCAATAGGACTATGGAACTGTTTCGACAGTTTCAACACTGCAACAAACCGTCCTAAAGCAATGATACTGGCCGTCCTAATGGTGCACTAGAAATTGGGGATTTGAGGAAGACGAAGTTCAAGTAATACAACGTAAGTCTAACATTAAACCAAAATAGACTCAATTTTTCCACACACACACACTCACCAAAAATAGTTATAAAAAAATCCTAAACCCCATAATCAACCATTCACAAGAAAAACCAGAGAGAAATCTCCGAACCAATGGATCTACCATAGATAATACGAGATTCAAATAACTAAAAATCTAAATAGAAAATGTAAATAGAAGGAGAGGAGAAGAAATACATTTTGATTTGAGTACGAAAAGAATGAACGATGAAGTGGATGTCTACAACATTGGGTCTTCGTAAAAAAAAAATCGAAGTGCAGAGGATCTTCTTAAGGCTCTCTTCATGGAGGTTCTCAACCAATAGGAAGAATTACTCATCATCTATTCTTGTTATGATGTGTTGATTGACGGATGATGTATAACTTGAGAATCTTGCATGTGAAGAGGTTAGTTGCTCCAGAGGGATAGGCGGAAACGATAGCGTTTCAGTCTCTTTCCATATCTGCAAACTGTCATATCTTAACAGAATTTTTAAACCCACTATCCCAACGGACACAAAACCGTCGGGACGGATTCGAGTCTGTTCATCTTCAAAATTTGTGATTTGGGTTATGCACACCAAATACTAAAAAGTTACTCAAACCATATTTTTCCCTGCACCGAATGGACCCTAAGTAGACAATAATCAATGCAAATGTGAAAGATCGTACACCATTAATATATAAATAAAGGGTTGTCTGATCAACTAAAATTTATTAACTTTTTATATTTTTTTAATTAAATTTTATTACATATTACTTTTATACTTTTATTATACTTTTTAATCAATTTTTTTATCAACTAAACAACTCCTTAAATCTCAATCCTTATATTTTTTTTATTACAATAAAAAATAACTGTTTTCACCGTAGTCTTAAAACTCGTGGTTTTATCATTTTTATAATGTTAAGACTTTTAAGAGCTCAATCAATGGGGCTTACGGTGCCACGCGTTTTCTAACTTTGATGACAAAAAAAAAAAAATCAAATTAGTGTAAAAATCACAAATGATTAATATGGCGAAATTTGAATGGAGGGATAAGTTTTGACTGGTTTTTATCTCGTGGCAAGTAAAGATGGTAAGGGGGCGCCGTAACATTATCGCGCTATTCGTTGTTTATTTTAAAACATTTTGGAAACGATTAATAAAAAGTGTACGTATCCGCAATTCTACCTTCTTCTTCTTCTTTTGTGCACCCCATTAATTCATACCTTTTATTTTTTTTAAGTTATTCAATAAATTTTTCATGTAATTCATAAATTATATTTAAAAATTTAAAAATATCCTTTTCTTTTTAAAATCTCTAAAATTAAAAATCCACTACTTAAATGATATGACGTTAGATAAATGTTGAAAGTTTACGTTTGTTTCAGTAAGAGGTTGTTGAAATATTTTATGGTCATTGAAAAAATATTAAAACAGCTAGAGTTGTTAAATTTTTTTTAGTAATCAGATGCTAAAATATTTTGTTTATTTTGAAGTAGAAATTTTGAAAGTTTTGTGTGATTAATTATTAAAATTTTTCAATAATTGATTATTTAAATTGTTTAATTTTTGTAAAAAGCGCCTGTTGACATTTTGGAAGGCAATGGAGTTGTTTTGCATGAAGGTATTTTTGTCCTAAGATGGAAAAAAATTTAACTAGGATGTGGGAGAACAAATATGACTGTAAATAATCAGTGATGGACCCAGAAATTTGGGTTAGTGTAAACCTAAATCACAAGTAAATTTTTAAATTTTAAACAAATGCATAAAATATGATAAATGGGCTGTTTGGTCAAAAAAAAAAAATCAAAACTTACCAAAAGTTACAAATAATTTGTACTTTCTTCCAATCAAATTTCATCACATATCACTTTTATATTAAATATTTGTATTTTTATTATACTTTTTGACTAACTTTTTTTTCCAACCAAATATCCCAAAAAATATAAAATATTATACATTAACATCAAATGCTTTTTCCCAAAATAACTTTCAGGAAAGTAAAACAAGTTCTAACAATCTCATTTATAATTTTATATTCCGAAAACGTTGCAATATTTTTTTATAAAAATGATATGACTATTTTTATTATTTTATTTGATTATCAATTTAAGCAAAGTTAGAATAAAATAATATTAATTTAAACTTACCTAAAACAAAATAAATTAAAATAAAATTTAAAAGTAAAGTAGAATATAGGTAGAGATAACAATATTTAGTACAAGTCAAACAGGAGATAACTTATAAAATTATTGAGAAAAAATTCATATATGATAAATATAAATATGTGATCTCAAAATTGATACAATATAATATAATTTGACCTGATTTTAAAAAAATCTTTTAAAAAGTTCATTTATTTCTTTTTATGTAGTTTAAAGAGATTGTTTACCATGTTGAACAAAATAAAAAAAAATAAAAAATTAATGTTAAAGTTATGAGCAAGTAATCGCATGATATAATTTAATTAGAGAAAATTACGAATTTTTAAGTTCAATTTAAATTTTTTTAAAATTACTTAGAGCTCAAAACGGATAAGGAAAAAATTTATATATTTTTTCTTTTAGTTCCTATTTTTACGTTCAAGGCTGTGTTTGGAAGCTGCAATATAGCGAGAAAAAGAGGGTAAGCCAATTCTTGCTGCAACTCGGTACCAAACCAAAAACGACGACCAAACCTCAGTGACAAATGAAGAAAGTGGGCCCCACCGTTATAAATTCAAGTCCGCTCTGAAAACTCAACTCCCCTTGCTTGTCCCATATCTCCCCGAACAAATCTCCCAAGTCAGAACCCTAGCGCTCAATCCTCCAGTTTCTACATTCCTATTGCCGCCAAATTTAGGTATGATCCCTGCTTTGCAACGTCTTCTGTATGGCAATATTTCAGTTTAATTAATCCATGAAACTTTTCTGTAATTTTGCCTCAATCATTGTTCCAAAATTCCACCTAACGTAAGAGTTGTCATTTACAATGTTGTCTAAGTTTGGAATTCGGAAGAATTAGCTGCAATGGCTCTTGAATTAGGTCGATCACTTGATATGCGCGCGCGCTCGTGTATACATATACGTTTGAAATAAAAAAAAAAATTAACTTGATCTGTCGGGATCGACATTGGTTCTGTTCCAATTAGTTTGAATAACTTCTGATCTTTCGTTGTGGTTGGTTGATTTGCAGGGAGAAGCGTCGTTTGTAAGTGAAAAGGGTAATATGCAGCATATTCAGGGTACGATTGAGGAACAGTTGATATTGAAAGCAATTAAGGAAGAATGTCCTTGGGAGAGTCTTCCGAAGCGGCTACAATCCAATTTGGGTTCCAAGGAAGAATGGCACAGAAGGTTGGTTTTCTTTCTAGATTCCGTGTATTCAGCTTCTGTTCAAGGGAGCTTGTTCTGGTGCTCGTTGCTTCACATTGAAGTTAAAATTACATACTCAGGGCTTGAGTTTAGATTAATAGAATTGGAATTTATGCATATCTCTGTTTAATTTAATCAAAAGGATGTGCTTTGCTTCTCCTTAACCAATCCAGAGTTTAGTACCATTGGATAATATGCTTTCTCCAATTTAAATTTTCATCCAAACCGTATTTGTTCCTCTCAAGGCTCTCAGTTGTACGTGGCTGTTTCCCCATTGATTATGGATTACGTGAGAATATGATTTGCGTGCCCCATATTTGGCTAATTATAGCTGAAACCATCTGCTTGTCTACATGCACTCTGAGTTTGATTGCTTGCCTGTCCACCCAAATGCAATTTTCTTCGGAATTTGTGTTTTCCCTTAAGTATTAGAAATCCAATCAGTTACATCTGTGGGCTGTTTTGGTATTTTATTCGATATTTCTTGACATGCTTGCTGCGTGATACTCAACTTGGCTGTACCAGATCCAGTGCAAAGCCCTGTTCAGATGGATTGTTAGAATGCAATATGTACTGCATGGCAACATTGAAAAGTAGTCCGTATGTATAAAACTCGAACTCTCTTTAATTGTAACAAACATTTGGGCATTTTTGTTTGCATTATGAACATGTTGAATAGGCTTCCATCATAAAAGGCTAATTGCATTAAATGCTCTCCAACTTTGACTAAAAGCATCATGTTTCTATGGGCATAAATATGCACGAAAAATTTCAAAGATTATCCTGATACCAAACAAGAATTTAGATGGAAAAATATGTGTAATTAAGGCTCCTTTGCTTCACTGTAAAACTGAATTTTTTTTTCCATAAAATAATCTCTTATGAAGTTTTATTTATCAATTCCTTTTTTGGCATTTACAAGTATTTTTGGCACTTCTATTCACAGGAACACCCATCCCTGTTCCATCACCAATATTTTCACTTCTTGATCTTCCCATCCATTCAAAGGAACTAACTTATCACCGTCATTATTCACAAATCCAACATCACTACCATTCCTCAATTCTCGTCTTTGAAATTTCTTACTAATGGCAAATGGAGGAAACTTTCATCACTGCCATATTCTCTAACCAACTCCAGTCTCCAAAACCAATAAATCAACAACTTTTTATCAACTTCGGAAACTTTATCAACTTTGGACTGCTCTTTCTCCTTTATGTTATCCACAGTCTGTCTGCTGTCCAGTGCAAAACTTCTCAAACAACGAGGGTGGGTAACTGGCGACATCAGCAAGATCAACATCATGTCCACACCAAGAGGAAAACACCTGTGTGACATTGCTGCGTGAGGATCCCGCTGTCAAAGGGAATTTTCTGTGAAGAGTTACTTCAGGAAGGCTGATTTGTGACAAAGCCCCTATTGGATGCATCATGAGACTTCCTTGGGCTTGGAGCAAGTTCTAAGGATTTCCTCGGCGGGGAACCCTTACTCATTAATTTAGCAGGATCATTAGAATCCAATGATTTGGCAGCTAGAATCAAAGGATTCGTTGAGACTCTTTTAACCGGTCAAAGGAAAGATCATCAGGAAGTGTCCTTATCATGAAAGGTCGTCATAGCGTAGAGATGAATCCTCCTAGAAGGATACAATGGTTTGACCCATGTCCTAGGGGACTCCTGCTAACTTGTATTTATTTATCTCCTTCTTATGGAAAGTGTCATCATCACTACCATCACGGAATTATCTTCTCTCTTTACGATCTCTCTCTCTCGCATTGGACTGCATCGACACTCACGCCACTGGCCACCATTGACTCCGCCATAGACGACGCTCAACATTGTTTTTAGAAGGTTAAATCACTTCTCACAAATCTGATCACCCGCAAGAAGTTCCTCCGAATTCATTCACCCCTTTCTCAATTGTGACCCCATCAATCACCAACGCAGCTGCACTCAATTTTCAGCAACAATATTCTTTCTTTTCAGATAGGGAATAGTATTTGGGGTTATCCATTCACACATAGAACCAAAGCAAGCTGAAGACTCCCCCCCACCCCCTTCAAGTGCTCGAACTAGGTGTATTGTAGATTATTGTTTCATTGTTCTAGACTTCTAGGAATTTTGTTGGGCTCAGTGGGTTACCAATTCATTTTGTCACTTCTCCCATTAATCCAAATTACAGCACTTATTTACCAAAAATAAAAAAAAAGGGAAAAATATCAGTTTGTCACCCTTTCACTGTTTTCAAAGGTGATTGGGATTTGAAAGGATATAAGGAATTGAAGTGGATGGGATTGTGTAGAGAGAATGGGGGATGGACAAGCTGGAGAGAGAACTGTAAAGAAAGTAATGGCTTTTCACTACATATTTTCTTTTCTACTGGATAAACTGAATATGAAGATTGACAATGTTTTTATGGATTTTTTTTACAGTGAATCATTTTTTGGTATGTGATCAAACAAAATTTTCTTTGGAAAAGAGAACATTTGCCTGTGAGTTTCAGTCATGCAAGAGTCTAAGAGTCAGTCAGGCATTCGAATGTGCTAATTTAAATTATAGTGAGTTTTAGTCTCAGATCAATTGCGCAGCATGCAATTCTATGCCATGAGTGAGATCCCATGGCATGGTGGGCCCACATGAAGATCCCTACCCTTGTATGCCTATCTGGTGTGCAAAAAAATGTTGCTTAGTGTGTTTCCGTAGACTTGAAAATTGTTAATTTGATTACTGGGAGAAGGCTTTTGCTTACAAGTAATTTTTTTCTTTAAAAACTATTGTACCCATTTACTTTCTGTCACATTTTCCACATGCAATAATGTTAATGTAAAAATGTCAAGGATATTGAAATATTTGTGATTATTTGGTTAAGCGCATACATAGTGATTGTTTAATTTCTTAAAGCCATGGAATTGAGTTTCTTGCAACATTCACCATATTTTAGATATATCTACTTTAATATTGAACCTTCAATTTCATAATTTGAAACCATGCTGCAGCTTTCTTAATTGTTTGCCTATGGTTTTACCTTTCTTGTTGTACTGTCTTTATTCAGGATAATTGAACATTGTATAAAGAAGAGACTGCTTTGGAACACATGTTTTGCTCGCAAAGTAATTAAAGAAGGTGAATATTATGAAGACATGATGCGCTACCTGCGAAAGAATTTGGCTGTGCGTAATTCACGGAAATTCTGTTTGCCTTTTAAGTATCCAAAGAAGTTGTTCTTACTGCTCTAGTCTTGTGTGTTTGTTTTATGCTAATTTTGACATGATTGTGTTTCAGTTGGACACATTGTTCAACAAATGTATATGTATTGTTTTTCAATTCTGGGAGAGGGAATTAATAAGCATATATTGGATGTAGGCCAAAAAGTCTCCGATATTGGTACCTTTCAACAAATTTGGTCCATACTTCCGATTATGGTGTGGTTGGCAATTTCCAATGGATGTTGTATATCTGTTAAGTCACCAATCATGCCAAAAACTGCAGCCTTTAGGAAAAAAGGCCCAACAATGTATATCAAGTTATCTTAATACTCTCACGTGCAACTCTCCTTTGCACATGGACTGGGGAAAGAAACAAATAAAACTGAACAAGTGCATTTGCATAAACATAACGAAATGCACAATGAATAAATAGAAATGGGAGAATGAACATTGATAACAAAACTTAGAACCATTGCCCTAATACCATCAAAAATCACTGATTATCTCAGAAGTTTAAACTACTAGGTAATGAGCCCAACAATTTATATCAACGATCTTAGCATTATCATCTTTTAGTTATGTTATAATATCACTATGTAGAATATATCCTTGATCAAAATTTTGCATAAAAATTCCCTACTTTTTCTGTAACACTTGCAGTTTTTACAGTTTCATTGTGGATCCTTTTTTCTTTACAAAGGTTTGGTAGAAATGACACTCAAGGGGGATGATATGTATAGAAAACTGTCCGGTCATCTGTTGCACCGTCTTTGGATTCATGCAATTTACAATTTAATTCTTATTTATTTTTTATCTGCAGCTCTTTCCTTATCACCTTGCGGAGTATGTTTGCCGGGTAATGAGGGTATCGCCTTTCAGATATTACTGCGATATGATTTTTGAAGTCATGAAAAATGGTACTGGTTATACTTTTAAGAAGATTATGATTTTGAAAAGAACTTGTTACCATTGCATCTGTTATATTAGCTAATATATTTAGAAGTTGTATTGCATTAACTTAGATGCCATTTATTTGTCACCTTGCTTTCAATCAATTTTTGCTTTGTGACTAGTATGTTAGTTCTAAAGTTCCATGAAAATTTTCTGATGGAGCTATATTCTTGGATATGATCTGCTGAAGGACTTTCTTTGCAATATGCTGGAAAGATAGCACGGGCTATATGTCTCTATGTTATTAGGAATTTGCTTCTTGCAAATTAGGAATAGCACTGATTGAAGATAAAATAAGAGAATATCGTTTAAGATAGTTCGGCTATGTTAGAAAGGGTCCAATGGAGGCACCAGTTAAAAGGTGTGAAAGCATAGAGATTATCAGGAGTAGGAGAGGGAGAGGGAGACCTAAGAGAAGTTGGAAAAAAATTATTAAATATGACCTTGCCTCTATGGATTTAACGGAGTACATGGCCCTAAACAGATTTGATTGGCGTAGTCAAATCCATATGGCCAACCCCACTTAGTGGGAAAAGGCTTAGTTTTGTTTGGTTTAGTTTATCAGGAATTTGCTTCTTGGATTACTGGGTTGTGCACTCACACAAACATATTTGGTTGCTGTGCCTGAAACAGAAATAAGGATTTTTTTTTTTTTAAACCATGACAGATAGTTCTTAGGTGAGAATACTCACTGAACTGAGGAGCTGAAGGAGAATGTTTATTTTCTAAATCATTGATCTACTGTGCTTTAGACTAGCTCATATTGCTTGTGATCATGGCTGGTAGGATATATGCGGTAGCTCTTCCACATATACCTATGATAGTACAGGAATGACTTAACGCATGCAGTGATGAAGCTTGACCTTCTATCAACTTTTAAGGCATTGATATCCTTTTAATTGAAGCAGTCTTGTGATTGTTCCTGTCTGCTGACTATCAACTTGATTCAAATTTCAAAGTTGTCTTACTATTTGCATGATTTCCTATTATCTGCAGAGCAACCATATGACAGCATCCCAAATTTTAGTGCTGCAGATGCTTTGCGACTTACTGGAATAGGAAGAAATGAATTTATTGATATCATGAACAAGTGCAGATCTAAGGTACTGTTTAAGAATGGACGACAACTTGTTTACTATTCCCATGTATGCCCACATGTCTATTAAATACATAAAAGAATCTGACTCCAATGTTTTATTAAAGACCTTGAGACTCAACAGGCGAGATGATGATTTTGCAGCTGTTAATATTCTTTCTTTTCCCAAAGCAACATAAACTTGGTGGTATGGAAGCAGTTAAGAAGTTAAGAACCCAGGTGGAAAAAACTGTGTTTACTTTAAAAGATGGTAATTGGGCAATTGATTAATGCTGTATGCTCAAGATAGTGGTCTAAGCCGGTCTTGATCACTTTGACTTTACATATATCTTGGATGCTTCCTCGCCTCGTATTAACAAACAAACGGACTAAAACCCATGATCCACATATTTTTTTTTTATCCCTAGATTACATTCGATTTCCTTTTTAACAGTTACCTGTTTGTTTATCCAGTCATTATCTGGAGAATGATTAGATTTAATTCTTTATTATGTGCTTCATTTGTTTATAGTCATGCATTGCAAGCTTCATCTATATTATAATATAAATCACTTGATTGGACATTTATCTTTTTTTTGATAAGTTTGATTGGAGATTTATCTTACATGGCATTGAGAGAAAAACGGGAGGGTCTACGTGACTGGGTAGAAAACACCATTGATGACATATTTTATTATTTGTTTTTGTTTTCTCCTGAGGCAAGCTAAAAACTCCATCCTTTTTTTTGTTTATATATAAAAATAATAAATATTTTATTTGATTAAGTTCAAAATATAATAAAATAATATAATATTTTAAATATAATTAAGTAACTTTTAACAACTTTTAAGTATGTATTAAAACAAAAAGAAATAAATAAATAAGAATAATTAATTTTATAAATAAATTTAGTATATAATAAGGTAGGTCATGATGATTAATTAATAAATCTACTATTTATATGATTTTTATAAATAAATCTACTATATAATAATTAATAATTAATTTTAAATACATACACTTTTACACTATTTGTGTCATTTTTATAACAAGGAAGCTAAAGAATTTGAATTTGGCATACTTTTAATTGTTGGATTTAATTAATTTACCTTTCAAAAAAAAAAATTGTTGGATTTAATTAATGGACAGGATTATTTTTTTTCCTCTCTACTTTAGTTGTTTTTGCGGTCACTTTACATGAAAGTACACTCTCTCACTTTTCCCATATTTTGTTGAATATTTTTTTATAAATAATTTTTAAAATGTGATTATTTTTAATAAATAATAAATTTTTACACATTTGTTAAATAATATATGAATATTTATTAGACAAAGTTTTTTTTTAATTTTAAAAAATAATTTAAACTTTAATTTCTCAAGAAATTTCTTAAAGAATAAACATCTAAATTAAAAATTCAATTTTAATGTACTTAAAACTTAAAATTTTAAATACATACACTTTTATATTCGTTACGTCATTTATATATTAAAAAAGCTAAGGAATTTTAATTTGGGATTTTTAGTCATTGGATTTGCTCAATGATTAGGATTATTTTTTCTTTTCGTCTCTAATTTAGTTGTATTTCCTGTCAATTCGCATGGAAGCACACTCTCTTGCTCTTCTTGTATTTTATTGAATATTTTTTTTATGGAATATTTCAAATCATTATTTTTAAAAATATGATAATATTTGTAATAAATAATAAAATTTTACACATTTATTAAACACTATATAGATACTTTAATTGTTTTTGATTAGTGATTTTTATTGTTATAGATTATTTTTACAGTTTCTCATGTAGGTTTGTTTTATAAATTTACATTTGAGTTATTTACATGTCAAATTATATTTATCTACCTTTATATATTTTCAATCATTAGATTTATTCTTGGGTCAAGATTTCTTTTTTCTCTTTCCACTTTGGTTATCTTTTTAGTCATCTCTTATGAAAGCATACTCTCTCACTCTTTCCTTTTCTTTTTAAATATTTTTTTTATATAAAAGTTTTTAAATTAATAAAACCAAACCAAACCAAAC
>QLOD02000030.1:7597197-7609071 GCA_003260245.2 Sideroxylon spinosum | reverse complement strand
CCATACACAAAAATATCAGAAGCAGTAACCAACACGTGTCCGGGGCATGGCCTACCCGTTCACGTGGCAGAAGATGAAAAGTGAAAACCTCTCGCTTCGACGCCGCTCTCGAAACCAGTGGGAGTTCGAATCGTATAGCGAAAAGCGAATTCACGAAGTCATCAGGTTGAAAAGGTCCCTTTACACGCACCAGTCAGATCTATCCATACACAATCACTGATTCATACTAGAATTTATACAACGATACACACACATACACACACACACATATATATATATATATATAGACGTATAGCGTTCGCGCATACTGTGCTTTCAACAGATCAGGGAATAAAGATGCTCCACTCACCTCTCTGCGATTCTTCTGTAAAGTCTGCTTTGCTCACCTTTGCCCTTTCTAGTAATGTTCATCGTTCTTTCACTGTAGCATATCGTCCCTCAATCACGGGGTAACAATTCGACTTCTTCGTTTTCCTTCAAATTTTAATTTCAATGCTTATCGTTTCGTTTTCGAAATCTATTCTCAAACATTGAACTGTCAAATTTTTATTTTTTTATTTTTCTTTTTCATTCGGTTAATGCGATGAGCTCTGCATTCTCTTCGTTAACTTCTATTGCTTGAGATATTGAAAAGATTGGTAGCGTTTTCGTTTCTAAAATCAAGAGAAAAGTGGTTCAGAAATGATAAAAGGAGATGTAAATTGATGCGAATTGTAGAAAATTGAGGAGTAGAGTAAGAAATGAGGCTTTAGAGTGACACTTGAGTCTATAATTCAATTCTATATGGTTAATGTTTTTGGCATTGGTCATGACATGTAAAGGAAGTGTATATTCTAATATATAGGTTTTCCTACAAGTGAATATGCAATAGGAGAATGTCTGGTTTCAGTTGCTGAGACTTGGGCTGTGTTTGGATCAAGATTCCTTAAGGGAAAATTTTGTCCTGTTTGGTTGCTGAAAAATGAAAGTGAAAAGGGATGGATTTAGAAATTAGAAATAATTAAATTAAAAAGCTCATTTATTGATAAATGTCTTTTATTTTTTTTCTATTATTTAATATGCTCAAATAAAATAATGCATTAGCCATTTTATATTTTCTTTCTCTTTTGCTTTTCGTTTTTCCTACCATTTTCTTCTCCCTCACCAAATCCTCACTCCAAACATACCCTTAAGTTTTTTCGGAATCATTGTTGATATTGTAACAGTTTGAAGTCAAGTAAACAGGGGACGAGTGATCACACTAAGCGAACAGTTTTCAGTAGGGTATGTGATCTTTTTATAATAACACTGTGTATCTAAGAAATCTCATTGTCTAGCATTTCTCGTTTCTTCCTAAACCCAACTAATGTCCAAGAATTAAACTTAACTATTGGCTTTTGACTTTGGTTAGACAAGAGGCAGAGGCGGATATAAAACTGCTAACGTATACAGTCACCGTGGGGAAGAACGCGTGCTTCAGGTACCTGTTTTTGTATATGACTCGGCATCTAATCGTAGCTTCGTTCCAGCTCGACATTTAATTGATGCAAATTTTATATTTTGGATTATTGCATGTTATTATATAAATTTGCCTTATCTGGTGAGATATTTGCCATCACTTCCAACTTATTCCTGCTTTTGCTAGTTGTCTACTCGACATCAAATCTCCAATGGTTCCTCAAGTTCTAGTTCTGGGCAAGTGAAACCATTATATTTTAACCGTTAACTCTTATTGTTATTCATCAAATCTTCATTTGGCACTGTGCTTTAATTCTATTAGTTCTATAGAAATTGAAAATTGTACAGCAAGATCCACGCTATATAAATTCTAATGAAGGTCAATGATACTTCAAGATAACTCTTGGCAATTTTTTTCTGTGGAGGTAAGAGGAATGTTTAGTTGGGAAACTTGATACTTGGAATCCACGGAGAACATGGCTGAAAAAGATATATTTTGGCATTACAACTTGTTAATATTTATTTTTGAGAGGGAGGTGGTCCTCTACCTGTAATAATTAGCGTCACCATATTCCTACCCGACTCTAGGCACTTTATGGTGAATCATTGCTGATTTAAATATCTGTTAATGTTGATAAAAAGATGTAGTGTCATACCTGGGCTAGTGAAGGAAAATGTAAAACCATAGATTTGAATTTTGAATAACATAAGAAATAGTTATTTTGTTAATTTCATTCATGCGGATATCTCATAGCATAGTGCAATTAGTCCATAAGATCAATGTGAATCTTGTATGGATTTTTTCATATTTCCATTTGCTACAACTATCTTCTTAGTTTTGTCTTCAAAGGTAGTATAATTTTAAGGCATGCATAAAGAGACCCATATTTTCATACTTCTTTACATTTGATATTTATTTTTTATAGGAAGAAGCTCCTCAAATGCTAGAGAGCAGGCCGTCATTTAGAGTCTTTCCTGGTCAGGCATATCCGTTGGGAGTGTCAAAACTTGAGAGTGGAATCAATTTTGCTATTTTTTCACAGCATGCAACTGCAGTCAGGCTTTGCTTGTCACTTCCAGAGAGGTTAGAATGGATTTCCTCTCACGTTTTTAAGTTTTAGTCATGGTTTATGCATTACATTGAAATGTAACAGAAAATTGAGTTGCAATATGTTTTTGTGTGTTCAATTTTCTTGCTAAACCTTAGTTTATCTTCAAACTGCAGAACATTAATTTAATTGTCACTTTTTCATTGGAGGTGAATGGTCCTTCTAGCATAGACCTGAATATAAGTTTTGTACTAACATAACTATAGCAGCCATAATTAATACAGAAGTTATAGAAACCAAGAAACAAAACAAACTTGCGATTGTTTACTGGAAATGTGAATGGAGTTGGGTTTGAGCATTAGGTGTGGGTATAGGTCCAAGTGTCAAACTCTACAAAATTTTAAATTTAAGAATTGAGAGATGTATTCAAATGTCTGGTAGGTATGGATACGGAGACACATCATAAACATTTAAATATATTGTATAACATATTGATATAAGCTATGATTATCATTTTTGTAATGTACTTGAAATTAAATGAAATTTAGCGAAAAAAGGATATTTTTATCTTCTACAATGTGAGAAGTTGAGAAAAATTTCTTTATTATCAAATGTAAGCTGCTATTTATTCAAATATTATTAAAAATTAGAGGATCCAATTGAATACGTATCCCCATATTTTTACTTTGTCATATCCGGTGGACATCAGTATAAAGGGTAAATAAAAAAGTCTATGTAACGTAGCATGCTATTATGATTGCGTGAATGGTTTGTTCTAGTTGCAACAGACAAACATCAATCTCTAGATGGGAGGGGCTAGCTCAATTGGGAAAAGGCTACCCTCTAGACTAAGGTTATGGGTTTGAGTCATGCTAATGCCCTTCTAATAAATAATATTTAATTTCTGACAAAATATTAATTTCTAGTTTTCTACATTAAAGATCAACTCTACTCAACTTAATAAAGCTTTAGTCCCAAACTAGTTGGGGTCAGAGTTTTCTACAATAAAGCTATTGTATAATAACCTTTCCTATACAAATAATTACAGATTCCATTTAAATGCATGATGCTATTTGAATTTGGGACTTGACTGATCTGAATTTTTTTTCATTTTTTCCCCTTGAAGTAAATTGGAAGTTTTTCACTTTTTCCTCTTGTGTTAGTCTACTCTAGTTTGTTTGTTTTTTTTTTTAATATTTATTTTAACTGGTATAAAGGGCCTAATTCAGGGGAGAGCATGGCAAACTAGATGGGGGGATGATGGAGCTGACACTAGATCCTCACTTGAATAAAACTGGAGACATATGGCACATATGTGTTGAGGTAATCTTTGCTTTTCAGATTCTGTCAAAGACTCATGGCCACCTTTTCTTGTGATAAGTTTGTTTAATATGAATGGCATTTATGATAGTTCCCTTCTCCTCAAGTGTAGATAATTTAAAACATAACATGGGATTAGAAACTGCAAAGATAATTAAGTTTGCTTTTTGTGTTTGTGGTTTTGCGAATGCAAATATCCAAGATTCAATATCTTTTCATTTAAAATTAACTTTTTACATTTAAAGTCATATTCAGGCTTGATTGTATTAGTTTTATTTATTTTTTTGTCCTATTTTATCCTACCATTGGAATGCTGTTCCAGTATTTTCTTCCCCTTGTTTTTGTTTGTGTATGCTGACGCAGGAGTAGTTCTAGGGATGTTCTGGTAATTAGGAGATCAGTAATCCATGCATCAGCTATGTCATGGAATTGTACAAGGGGTTGAATCCGATCATCTATTTAAAAAAAAAGGGGAAGGGGGGGGAAAAAGAAAAGAAAATAGCATCCCAAAATCATCCTTCATACTCATTGTGCAAGAGCATCACCTGAAATCGTGATTAAAAATCCTGTAGAGTTGTTTCTGCAGATGATACATTTTCCATGCTAACCTGAAGATGATTTAGGTCGTTAGGATTTAGCAACCTAATAAACTGCTATCTTTTTGTTTTATATTGCTGTGAACTTTTTGTTTCAATCTGCAGTTCAAAAATCTTCTCATGGATCATCAGAAAATTCTTATTTCTTTTTAAGCTATTTGCAAATGTCTGTATTCTTTAGACCGTAATTATGTATTATATCTTGTCTTTGGTCATTAAATAATGTATCTTATGTTGGTTTTTTCTCCTGGAATGCTTAATTAATTCCATTTTTTATCGTACTATTAACATGTGTGGGACATGTAAAAACACTGTTTGCAGCTTCTTTTGTGAAGTCCCTGGAGATACTACTACTACTACTACTACTATTATTATTGTTGTTGTTGTTGTTGTTGTTATCATTTACTATATATGTGTCATTGTTATTATTATTTACTATATATGCCTACTCTTTACTGCTACTGAAGGTAATCTTGTGAATCCAGGATCTACCTCGGAGTGATGTCCTGTATGCTTACCGGGTAGATGGTCCTCAAGGCTGGCGTCAAGGACATCGATTTGACAGCAGCATTATTCTAATAGATCCTTATGCAAAACTAGTTGAAGGTCGCCGTTTTTTTGGTGATGCAAGCAATAAGGTGGCCAAGTTCTTTGGAACTTACGATTTTAAAGGCCTGCCATTCAACTGGGGAGACAATTACAAGCTACCAGATATACCTGAGGTAAAACTTGTGAGTTGCTTTGCAGTTTTGGCTTGTAAAATGTTATATATTAATTATATGAGAAGATGTCCTATTTTATTGCTCTGTCATTCTTTTCCTTCTGGTGTTGGTACGAAGTTGCATGACTAAAAACTACTTTTTGCTATTTTCTTCTCAGAAAGATCTTATTATATATGAAATGAATGTTCGTGCTTTTACTGCTGATGAGTCCAGTGGCATGGATCCAAGCATACGTGGCAGCTACCTTGGCGTTATTGAGAAGGTAATTACTTGTTTATTGAACCAAGCACAATCCTAATAATGCTACAAGCACTGTCTTTTGTAATGGAACCTTCAAAAAGGTTGTATCGAATCCATCCTCAAAAAATTTTTTAATTGATGATTGAATGACATATAGGTGCTGAAGTTGATAAGGTGTTTATATAATTTGCTTATATAAACAAGTAGGTCTGTTCTTGAAGCTCTAGCTACATTTAGCCAGCACCATCCAATTCTTGATGAGTGCTTGTGAAATGTAGGGATCTACCCGTTCGAAGGTTGGCTGAATGGGCACCCAAATTTCCTAGGGAGGTCACCATAGTGTTCCTATGACATGTTTATGCTTGCTTTTTAGTTGAGCATTGTTCTTTGGTGATCAATATTAACATTTTTTTTTGTAGGTAAAAAAATATCTTTTTGGTGATCAAGATAGTGAATCAACAATTTTTTCTTAGGTAAGAAATATCTTTAAGGGGAGGAATCAAGGGGGTGCAACCCGTCTACAAAAAAGAAAATATTGAGTCAACATATATGGAATGTGATTGGAAGAAAAATAGACAGCATAATTAGTCCTAGTAATGGTTGCATTGGAAGGGTAAGTCTCATAATTTGAAAGCGGAGTGGGAGCATTGAAAAATATCAGACTGAGCGCTTTGTTAGTCTCTATTAAAAATATTTAAATATATATTTATATTAATAAATATATACTTTAGATATGTTTTGTGTAAAAGAATAACACTGAATATAGAAATAGATCTTTAAGCTTTCCATGTATGAATGTAATTCAGTCACATTATTCCATACATAAATTTTGTACACAACAATTCCATACATAATCATTATCTTTACCAATAAGTCATCTCAAGATAATTGTCACCCTCCCTAAACATTTTATGTGGCCTAGATATGGTAATGGTTCGGTATATTTTAAATCATCATAAACATTATGCGTACAAAAAGTGAATTCATTTCAAATTTGACGATTTGATCAAACTTATTCACAAATTTGACTAGAATTTGTGAATCTGAGAATTGGAGTGCGATTCACTGCCCAAGGGTGGAAGATTATGTTACTTACAATGAAATTTTACTACAAAATTAAAAATCAAGGAGATCAAATGCAGTTTTATTTTGTTAGTTGTTGTTTGAAGTTTAACCAGTTGATAATATTACCAAATTGTGGCTCTCTCTTAATCACTAGAGATTTGGCCCTTTAATGCTTGAAAGAAAAATGGTGGCTAGGGGTTATTAGCTTGCCAAGGTCCTTTGTAATTAGTTACTAAAGTTTTCACCCTTGACTGTTTGGATGTGCTCGTAGAGCTTATGGAATTTTGAGTTGTTGATTTTTTATTTTATTTATTATGGCGGTAGCCCCTCGATACATTTTTAATAATGTAGGTTATTCCCCCTCTGGCCCTCAACAGATTTGATTGGCGTTATCAAATCCATATAGCCGACCCCACTTAGTGGGAAAAGACTTAGTTTGGTTTGATTTGGTTACCCCCCCCCCCAAAAAAAAGTTTGGATGTGCATAGGAAACAAAGAGCATCATGATGCTTAAATCATAGGTTTTTTTTTAATTATTATTATTAAATGGCTTTCTGGATGAATTAATATTTCCTTAAAAAAAATTTTTACTCAGACTTTCTTCGTACTTGTAATCATAATGGACCATGGTGATGTAATTGTTTCTACACATCAAGTTTTGCTAACATTTCCTTCCATTTGAAGATACCTCATCTGCTTGAGCTTGGTATTAATGCGGTGGAGTTGCTTCCTGTCTTTGAGTTTGATGAGTTTGAGTTCCAGAGGCGTCCAAATCCTAGAGATCACTTGGTAATTATTTTTTTTTTAATAATGTTAGTTGATAATTTTAACTTTTATTCTCATGCTTTGTGATAATATCTTATTCCCTGACAAACCTACAGCTTGATTTGTAACCTCAGTTTGCCTTGTTGGATGCTACTTATTAACTACGTTTATTTGAATCCCTCTTCCCTCTTTTTATATATCACTAAGTTCGATTTTGGTTTGTTAACTTGGAATGTAACTTTGAAGATATATTCTTAATAGAACTTGGAAGGTGCTTGTAAATGGAGGAAATATCTTAAGTGATGTAGTATGCTAACGATTGACTTAACAGTAACTGAAAGCAGTTATCAAGCCTAATATGCTATTCCGCTTGAGCAAGTTCGTGTCCCTCTCAGTGACAAGCTGATGCAAATAGGGTGAAAATAGATCTTTATAGTAAGGGGTAGATATGAGGTACCATCGAGAACGACAAACTAAGGCTAGTGACGAGAGCTCGTGCTCTATCTGATATATGGAGTTGATTTTAAAGTAATTTTCGTGTTTACAGAAAATAAGTCAAATGAATAATAAAGTTGTCCATCTTCTTAATATCTAAGGTTTTTAGATGAGATAGTGGTTAGCACCCTAACATGGTATCGGAACAAGTAGAGATCATGAGTTCAACCCTCATCACCACCCAAGAAAAGTTAGTAGTCACACATGTTTTGCTCCTTAAAAAAAAAGAAAAGAAAAGAAAAGTGAATTTGGCCACATGTGAGCAAATATGTTAAGAGAAAATAAATCAATATAAATAATGAAGTTGCTTCTTTTATAAAGCTTTCATGGGGGGAACGGAGAAGACTTTCCTTGGCAGAAGATTTCAAAGACATGAGTTTCATCCATGGTGGTTTTTTTCGATTAGCATGTGGTTACAGGAAGGAGTCTCACTATGGACGATTTACAAAGGGGTTGCATGCTAGTAGGTAGGTGTTTGTCTGCGCAGGGAGATGGATGAGACCATCGATAATTTTCCCATACATTGCTAGTGTGCCATAGGCTTATGGGATGTGTTCTTGTCCATTATTGGGATTAAATGGGTGTTTCAATCCGAAGAGCTTGTTAAAAGCTTGGTGGGGCTTTAAACACATAGGAGGACGGCTTATGGAGTGGCTCATTTTTGCATATTTTGGGTTGTTTGCAAGGGTAGAAACGGAAGTTGTTGTCAAGGGACGTAATTGTCATTTATTCAAATTAAAGAGGCTTTTTTTACCTATACAAAAAAAAAAAAAAGTTTTTTTCCCCCTAAATTGTATAGTTGGTTGGTGGGGTTATAGAGCTGCATTTAGATTCTTGTATGAATTTGGTAAACTCAGTGAGTATAGGGACCGGAAGAGTTTTAATATAAAGTTCAGCATTTTTCTTAATGCCTTTTTCTCATAAATAAATTAAGCTTTTAAGTGAACTAGTGGATAGTTTAACACTTAACAATTCCATTTCAACAATTTTATCTACCATCTTTTTCATGTTTCCATTTGTACTTGTACCTTTTCAACTCTTCCTTTGCCAGTTTCTTGATATTGGTACGAGGAAATGTAAGCTGTCCATGGTTGCACCTCTAGGTTTTAAAGGTTAAGGGTTTGGGAAAAAGCTGTGCATCAAAACGACAATTTGGATTATAATTGCCATGATCTTGGCTTGAGCAACCCAGGATCGAATCAAAATTTATTAAAAATTAAAGCTAACTAATGATTTAGTTGATATTTTTGAAGACTTGATCTGGTCCTAACTGGTTTGTTTGATAAGTAATATTTACTTATCGGGGGAAAGGGGTTGGGATAACCCAAGCCCATGGCTTTTGGTCTTGGCAAGGAGGTGCATTTTCCACTTCAGCTAGCCATGTGCTACTCACCCCTCTAGTTCTACTATTATGCTAGCCAATTGTACATTGATTAATTGATTTTAGTGCTCGTTCTCTTTTTTGGCAAATTATTTTTATTTTTTGATTTAAATTTTATTCGTCATTATATTGGTTTAGTTGATGGGTCATCCAGCGATGTATACGGTTTGGCTTGGTACAAAAACTTAAACTGAACTGTCACTGATTTGGAATATTTTAAAACTGCAACCAAACCATTCAACTAAGGAAATTGAACTAAACAGAACCACTAATTTCAGTTTGGTTTGACGGTATTTTGGAAAGCAATTGTTAACATTGAAACCAATTTTCTCATTCAACAAAAACAAATTTTCATACACATTAAATGACAATTCCTTGAGCGATATTATAAAGTAATATGGTTTTAATCAAGAATAGCCATTTAGATTGGAGCCTTCAGAGCTAACATTCAGACCATTACTAGCTACCAACTAGTTCAAGTGTTCAATACCAGCAAATATCATTCAATAGTTCAACCACAAATTTAGTAAAATATTACTAGTGTTCGACCACAAATTGTGGAATAGTCGAAAGTGAGAACTTGTAATTATGATCAATATTGTGAATCAGGTACTGTTCTAGCTCAAAAAGGTATATTGCTATATGTGTTCTGTACCGTGATTTGAACAGGTCAATAAAGATCAATACCGGAAAGTATCGGAAATTTTGGTATTTTATCTTGGAATTATTTTATTTTTATTTGTACCCTAAACCTTATAAAATCACGAATAGAAAATAAATTTCTATGTTTCTTTCCGTTTCTTATCTATATCTACATAAAGAATTTATTTTTTATTTTGTTATTGCTACTATAAAATATAAGACATGGTAAATTAGTTATTGCAATTAATATTAACATGATATTTATTCTTTGTATTTAATAATTAAATTGTATTTTGTAATTATTTAAATGGTATATTAAACGTTTTCACTAGATATATGTATATTCAAAATGGTGCTCCAAGGCACACGAGTGCCTATATGTACCATACCAATAACAAAACCAATATGCTGTTCGGTATGATATTCACAACTACGATTAGGACTATATATTATATATATATATTTTAAACATATAAATTTAACATAATATATATTATAGTCAATAGTATTGGTTTGATTTGGTAGTAGGTCAAATATGCCATTTGGTAGTGGCAAGATACAACATAATCTTAATACAGATTTGTTGAGAGGAATTGAATATAATTAATATAGTTGACTCTCTCTCTCTCTAACAATTTAAGCTTTTAGATCAGATGGTATCAAAGCCGGGTTAGTGAGATAGTAGCTAACAGTTTAAAGACAACTCCTTTCTTTTAGGTTAAGCCTAGTTGCAACATTAAAATGTTCCTACCATTGGAACTTGCTTTCCCCTGCTATTTCACTTGTTCAGGCTCCGCCCTTGAGGAAAACTGAAGTCTTCATGAGCAATCACCGATACAGTAATGCTTCTTATATTATTGCCAAGGCAACTAATGTATATCTGCATGCAATGTTTGAAGAAATACTTCTAGGAAAATTTAAAAAATTTGCTGCTCTGTAAATAAGGACCATGTCCTTGTGCTTTTGCATTTTGAAATTTCTTGACAAAATTATTTAAATGCACTCTACACAATCTACATAATAGGATGGAGTGGAATGACTGTGAATTACTTTTGATATGGCATTAGAAGTTTTAGCTTAATGCATTAATTTTTGATCTGGCGTTATTTGATAAACCAAATCTGTGACATATTGTGCTTTGGGGACTCATAATCCACCAAGATTAACACATGGGGCTATTCAACTATAAATTTCTTTGCTCCTATGAGTCGTTATGCTAGTGCTGGCGGAGGACCTTCTAATGCTTCTAGGGAGTTCAAAGAAATGGTTAAAGCCTTGCATGGTGCTGGAATAGAGGTATCTGTTCTCTTTTACGCGCTTCCTGAGATTTTTCTTTTTCTTTCTTTCTCTACCACAAGGTTGAAGTTTTTGTTATTTTCATATAGTGATGCTACTATTTTTAACAGGTTATTTTGGACGTTGTCTATAACCATACTAATGAGGCTGATGATAAAAACCCGTATACGACTTCATTTCGTGGCATAGATAACAAGGTGATTGACACAATGTTTTAAGTTACACTGCTAGTCTTTGTTGTGCAGAACACTTGTGGAAGTTACTTGGATGAATATTTTCTTTTAGCTAATCGAGTTTAAGGGGATAAGAAAAAGTATATAAGATTCTTTTTTTCTTGGAACAGTTAGGAATTGCTGAAATTGGACTACTGCTTAATCAGAGCTGTCTTTCTGGAAGATTAAGAAATTGTGTGAAGATGGGATACCTATAAAGTTATTAAGGTCAACAACTTTAGGGTTGCTTGCAAATAAAGCACGTGTTCTGTTTGATATTGATTGGAGAAATCTTAGGTGTCATATGTGTTTGATGATGAGTTGTAGCGAGCTAGTCAATGATGATTTGCTTGCTTCTTATATTTGTGCATATATATTTTCGTTTTTGTAAGCCAGATGGGGGGACTTTTAACACTATAAATTATCTGAGAAAGAAATGACAACAGCGGCTCTTTTATCTTCCTTTTGTGTTTCCTTGGCCATGTAATGCATTCACAAATCCTTGGCTTGGACTGGAAAAATGCTTCCTGCATTATTTGAACAAATTTAGCTGTGATAAACGAGTATCTTGAAGATATTGATAAGAAAAAACAAGTATCTTGAAGATTGTGAAACAAGAATTTGTAGTGCTTAAGAGTACTCCTTCTTCTTCTT
>QLOD02000030.1:7577338-7595998 GCA_003260245.2 Sideroxylon spinosum | reverse complement strand
TTTCCTTACCCTTGTAGAACCCCCCCCCCCCCCCCCAAAAAAAAAAGGCAGAACTAGAACAATCCAGAATATTTATTAAAATTAATGGCATTACTGAAAACTCTGGGTCCTGTGTTGAATGTGTTCATAAAAAGTTCATTTCAATGTTGGAATCACTCGTGACCGAAGGGCTTTGTTTCACTATTTCCTCTTGAATGGGATAAAATTTGCATACTTACTATTTACGAGGATGCTTATAGGAAGAAATGTTAGGACTGAGGGCCCTAAATTGTCTTATCGTGAAGTTCTCCTTTCCTGTATTTTTTAGGGATAATATGAATTATCTGACTTTGCATAAAATTTCCCATACGTGTTTTTAGCAAAAACAAATTTTAACTCTACCAAATTTGTAGTGATTTCAGAGGGTAATAGACGGTGAATTTTTACCTTTTCTGAGCTTTGTTTATTTTTCTTGCGGTATTGGGTTCAAGACCTGGTTCCAGTCCAAATGTCTCAGTTGAACCCCTTGTCATTTCTTAAGAATTTCAATACTACTTATCAGTCACTACTAGATGCAAGAGGCGTCTACTATCTGAAAATGAAATTCCTGGACCGAGGATTAATGATCCTCAACACTTTCATCTCTTAAAGAGTTAGTGGTGACCCCTAGCCTTTGTTTGGAAGGAGTGACTGGGAGTGAAAGGAAGTAACTGAGAGGAGGTGAATAATTTTATATTGTTTGGGAGGGGCTGAATGGGAGTGAAGGGAAGTTAATGGGGGTGACCCATTCATCTCTATTAACTAACTTTCTTTCGACCCCAAATGAGGAGTAATGGGTGTAAAAAAATTTCAAATTGTACTCTCTATTTTTCCATTAGTATTTTTCATTATTTCCACAAACGTCTATAACAAAAAAGTCTATAACAAAAAAATCTATGTGAAAGGGTATAATGATATTTTTAACATCTTATTCACCTTAGCCTCTATTTTCCTTCCCATATCTCCCAAACGAGAAAAAGTAATTAATCTCCATTCTCCACTTCCCTTCCTTCCCTTTCCTCCCATTTACTTTAGTTCCCCTCCCCTCCATCTCCCCCAATCAAGGGCAATCTACGTTCTTATGCATTTCATTTGTAAGGTGTCTCTTGTAGTCAAAGGGAAGTTAATGGATGTATATACGATTAGTTTGATTGTGATTCTTTCAACTAGAAATGCTTTTGTTTCTCAATTTTTTTTCCCCTATTTTTTTCTCAAATCATAATGTCTTTGTACTCATTTCCAGGTTTATTACATGTTGGATTTAAAAGACAACTGCCAGTTGTTAAACTACTCAGGCTGTGGTAATTTTAATACACCTTTCTTGACTTGTATCACTTGTTTTTTGTTCTGTGTATCTCCTATCATCTGCATGTACCGACTTTTGAGTTCCACTCATTAGTATGTAAGGATAGCTTTACTGTTGTGGTTGATATGGTAATCTTGGATCTACTTCTGCAAGTGTTCTACACAGATTAATATTGTGAATTCTGTTTTAGCATGTCCTTTTCCATATGAATGGAAATTCTTACGGGAAAGATAAAAGTGGAACAAAGACGGGTACTTCAGGGTATATGAAAAATGGTCCAAATCAAGAGTGAGGGCTGGAACATAATCAACTGACAAACTGAATTCATGATTCCCAGGGAAGAGATTTTTAAGCAAATGGGACTTCCAACTTCATAATTGGAAAGGCCAGCATCCTAATGTATGTTCTTTTTTCCAAATGTAATAGAACACATCGGAAACTCTCCATCATGGGTGTGGCTCTGAGACTAACAAAATGTAAAGTGCAAACCACTATCCCAATATTTGTTCCTTTTTTCCAAATGCAACAGAACACATTAGAAACTTTCCAAGTGGCTCGAAGATTAACAAAATGCAAAGTGCAAGGCCTATGAAATTGCAGAGTTAGCAAATGTAATGACTTTATACCCATATCCAGGGAAAATTTAAAATTTTAAACACTGTGCACTTCGGATGTTTTATAAGCTTGTTTAGGGTTAGAATGTTTTTAGACATGTTTAATAATGTCTAATCAAGTTCTTGGAGTCCAGAGTAATTCAATAATTTTTCAAATTGCTGGACACGGATTCTAGGGTTGCTGATGGGTTAAAAATTGTTACTGGTTCTTAGATGTAGTCTTTATAAGATCTAGGATATTCTAGTTGGTTAAAACTTATTAGTTTTCTAATTTTGTAGTCATAGTTGCTTTAGAATTAGAAGATCTAGTAGCATATAAATATCTATGTAATTTTTCTACTCCAAAGTGAGCGAGTCTATGTGAACTTTTGAGATTGGTGTTTCATTGAAATTTTGCGCATCTCCTTTGATGAAAAATTGACTCTCTCTCCCAGTTTCCTAATTTTCGAGTTAAATTCTTCAAGAAACAGTTGCTCATATACATGTTTGTAATTTTTCCTATTCTATGCAGTCAAGCCTATAAAAACTCGAGATTTTGTTTGTTTAAATTCTGAATTATTCCAACCCTTGTCAGGGTGAAGTGCTTTCTTCTTCTTCTTATTGGTGAAATACTCACTATTTTTCTCGGGTCACTATATGTAGCAGCTAAAGTTTAAATCAACCCTAACACCCTGCTACCTGTTGGTGACTGCCTTCAAAAAAATCAAGCCAGCTGCCACTTTTGAACCCCAGCTAGTTTTAACTCTTTGTTTTCTATAAACCCTGTGACTCATTTTCTACCTTGTGCAATCCTAAAATTAGAATTTAAGCCTATCCTAAAACTTCTACATACCCAATTGTATGCAGTTCTAACCATCAAACATTATTTCTTTATTCTCTTGTTTTCCACCAAAACCAGCCTTAAGCACCTTTTTTATTTTATTTTTATTGTTCTTTTAAAATTTTTAAGTACCTTAGCTTTGATTCTTCTCTCTAAACAATAACTTGTCCCTAAGTTCAATTCAACCTAATGATAGGTTGAATTGCAATGTTCTTCGTTCTTTTTTTTTCTTTTTCTTTTTCTTTTGAGTCTTTGGTTGCTAGTTTTGGAAGTGTCACAATTTCACGGAGTCGTAATTTATTATATGGCAGTGTTTTCAAATGTTTGGATGGTGTCTGGGTTTGCATCCAGATTCGCATATCATTATTTTAGTCTTATTTGGAGTCTAGTAAGTATTAGTTAAACAATAAATTTTGAACGGATTCAAAATTGTATTACCTACACTTGGTTGTATCAGGGTCTCTAATCTTTTTTTTTGTGGTTACAATGAAATTTAATCCATGCATTTAATGAACTCCTCTTGATTGGTGTGCCTATACTTAGTTGTATTAGGGTCTCGATTCTTTGTGGCTATATTAAATCTCACTCCATTCATTTAATGAACTCATCTTGATTGTTGTGAAATTCATAATAGGAGTTGTTTTATATCCTGAGGAAAATGCGACTGAATGGTAGTACACATCAATCTCTATATACTGAGTTCAATATTCTTGAGCAACTGATTTGGCTTTGCTTATGGAATCATCTAATGAAGTTGTGCTAAATTCACATAACCTTACTTTTTGAATGTGAATAGTCTTATTCTTAGGAGCTCTGAAAATGCTCTCAGGTGCAATTTGCTGTGGATATGCAGGTAACACGTTGAACTGTAACCATCCTTTGGTCATGGAACTTATACTTGACAGCTTAAGGCATTGGTATGAACACAATTCTTTGAATCCTTTTGACAGCAATTTTGCTTTCATATTCTGGTTTCATGATTTGGGCATCAAGTCGGTACATTTATTGTTTTATAAATGTGATCCGATAAATGCCTTGCCATATAACTGTCCCAGTTCTGTTCTACTTGTTTATGTATACGCGCACCTGTTTGTTCTTCTGTTTTTATAATATAGAAATTATTTACCAGGCGATAGATTATATCCATTGATCATTGTTTCCACTTTACTATCTTGGAAATATATGCATTTCTTTTGGAATTATTACATGTAATATTTCTTTTTGTTTATCTTTTGTTACTGTTGCTTACTTTATTTCTACCTTAAATATGTCACTCTCTTCTTTCCACTTATTGAAGGGTTCTTGAATATCACGTAGATGGTTTCCGCTTTGACCTTGCCAGTGTTCTTTGTCGGGGAACTGATGGTTCTCCGCTTGATGCTCCGCCACTTATCCGGGTGAGTCATCCATCCATACACAACCAAGCATTACCTACAGGAGTTAAAGCATGCAAAACTATTTGAAAATAATGTAAATCTGCGTATATTTTATGCAATTTGAAGAGTATATACTTATTTTTTATCCGAAATCCTTTTTGGGTCTCATTCTCCCATTCATTTGATGAAATGAACCCTGAATAGGTGCAAAGAATAAATTCCTAACCACTAGCATAAATAGGAGACCCTTTAGTGTGTCTGAAGTATGTTAATCTGGTTGTCAAATACGGTTGCTAAATTGTGACTGAATACTAAATTTACCACTTAGAATCATACTTATAAAAGAAGGGTAAACTATTGCACAAGGCTTTAGCATTGTGGGTTGTAGATAGAGTCAAATGTCCATAACCTTGCCTTGCTTTTAGGGTTCGAATCCGTGACTCATAGATTGCAATGGAACAACCTTACAATCCATACTTAATAACCACTATTAATTGGGGGATAGGGGAATGGGATGGAAGCTATTCATGCAGGATAGTTCGTCTCTAAATAGCTGTTGTCTCTCATGACTCTTTTAAAGAGCTGTTTCTTCATGTTGGTTCCTTCTTTATAATGCTTGTATGGGTGTCGGTGAAATTTGCTGAGGCTAGCCTTAGTCTTGTGGCTGTCAATCTTCACACGGAAGACAGCTGAAGTGGTCCTAACTGAGCTGAATTAGCACTTTGGGGAGTCAACCAATTGGACCCATAAAAGTTTTCAATTTCTAACCATAAAATTAATAGAGTCAAATCATCGATGTTGAAGTAACAAGCGCTTAAAAGATAACAATAATTTGGGATTGAAAACAATGACTTTTGGTCCTTCTTGATGTCAAGCTTCCAATGTACAGGGAGGAGGGATTTCATTATCACCTTAGAATACTTGAAATACCAAATAGAAATGCAACTAGGTTCATGGCAAGTCAGATTGGAAGAAGAACTTTCCACCAGTTTGAAGGAGCGCAGAAGTGGAGGGTTTTATAAGTCACCTCAGACCCACACCACCCTGCACTTGGCTACACACTCCACAGGGGCGCCCCGCGGGCGGTCGTGTAGCTGGTGTGTATGCGTGATAGAAAATTCCTCTGATCCTGCAATGGAAGGCTTGGGTTCTATTACTTGAGAATATTTTGAAAAAATGGTTTATTGTAGCATCTTTAACATGTGAATCATTATTGTTTGATGGAGCAGGCAATTGCAAAGGATCCTATTCTATCAAGGTGTAAAATTATCGCAGAACCTTGGGACTGTGGAGGCCTTTATCTTGTTGGAAGATTTCCTAATTGGGATCGGTAACTTCTGCTTAGCAGACATTTGATGAATCATATAATAGTTATAGAGTAATTAATTTCTTGCTTTAATTTGTGGTGGTATTTTTATTGTGAGATGGGATTTGACACCTAAACTTTACTTCTCTATTTTGCAGGTGGGCTGAATGGAATGGGATATACCGTGACGATATAAGAAAATTTATAAGGGTGATAGTAACTAGAGAAACTTTCCAAGTTAGCATGTAGTCTTTATTACATCATTCACATTTTTTTTTTATTCTTAAGATCAGACATGTACTACAGGAGCCAATCAAATACAAATAGTCATGAAATTGCCCAAATACACTCAATTGACGGCACTTCGAGGCAGTGATATATGCTTGAGAAAACAAATTTCTGGATATTTACCTGAATGGGAATCAATGAGAAGCAACAATCTAAAAACTAGTACATTTGACATTCTTTTAGCATCTGTAACTTATGGATGACTCTCCAGTTAATGAAGCTCTAGCACCATGGGGGATGAGAGGCCAATGCATATGGTCTTTGTTGTAAAATTTGAATTTGACCCTGAGCAGTTATGGTAAATATCCACAACAAGAACAAGTAAAGAAATTAACAAGAGTAAATATTTAATGTGGTTTGGTGCTCTGCCTACGTTCATGGGTACGATATATTTGGATATTTGTTCAAGAACTCCAAGAATGGAGCTGGGTTACCGAATTCGATATTTCTTTCCTTAAGAATAATGAAGAATGACCGATAAATAATTCATACACACCCCTTTATATGATAGGGACACTTGGATTACAAAAAATTACTGAAATTGAGTCAAACTCAAAGTCCTGTAGTTGATAGGATTGCAATCATGTAATCCATCGTTTGGACCATCCAATTTAACTGTCTGAATCATAACTCCTCGAAGCCTAAAAAATGATGTATTGTATCGCCGCGGCCTCCCCAACCTTCTTTGCACTTTGACAAACCAAAGTTGATAAGCCTAGACATCTAGATGCCTCTCTCTTTGCTGCACTCCACTCTATCCCTGCATCTCCCATTTTATTGGAACCTTAGTAAGCGTGTGCCACAGCACAAACAACTTTATTGTTGCATGTAGAGATGGTGTTTCTGTGTTTTGGAAGGGTGATGTCCCAATCACGATGGAGCAATCTTACCTTTACACTAGTGCGTGCCCTCAATGTTATTAACTTATGGATGCATTAAGTATTTATGCTCCCTTTATCTATACTAATATATAAAGGGAGAACGACTCCCTATTTTCGAAGCCACGTCACAATTTTGAATGACTCAAAAAGAAGATTAAGGCAGGGAAGAAAGCAGACGGAGGACACAGGGGCATAGGAGAAGAAGATTAGAGGATAAGAAGACACACACGTGGTGTCTGTTTCCACCCTTAGTTAAGAAAAAAAGGGTTGATTCGCTTCTTGGAAACATGGTTGATTTAACTGATCTGAATTTTTTTTCATTGAATTTATATAATATCCAAGGCTGTGACATTATGATCAACATTTCAAACTATATTTATAATTGATTTTGGTCACTATGCTTATAGCTTTCATTCGTTTAAGGAGATTGCATATAATTCTTCAAATATGTAATACCTTGAGTGATGAGCAACATCGTGCTCCCTGCTTATCTGTATGTCAGTTGTATCTGGGCTTTTTCCCAATGTTGTATTACATTGTTGTTCCTTCTTGCATTATCCTATTGGACTAAAGGTTTTTATGAGGGAAAAGTTCAGTTTTCTAGTTGATTGCATGCCATTGATTCTTCATTGTTTTGATATTGTTGAATAGGGTGATGCTGGTATGAAAGGGAGTTTTGCAACTCGAGTCGCTGGTTCTGCTGACTTGTACAAAGTACGTGCAATAAATATCTTGAATATTTTATTTGGTATCTTTGTTCTTTTTTTCCTCGTCTCATCTTTGTAATAATTAATGAAATATTGAACTTGTAAGAAAATGCTTTATACATGTCTGTGTATTACAGGAGCACTTGGCTCTGGATTTTAAGTTGTCAATGGATTAGTTGGTTGATGAGATGGGGGCTTTAGTTGGGAGCGGAGTTTCTTGTGCATAAGGCTTGAGATCATTTCTGATATTTTGAGGCCCTCGTTAAAAGTAGTCTTTAGTTCCTTGATTCAGTGGAATTCAGTCTTACCTTGAACAATGGTGGGTTAGTTTGCACATCCCTCTAAAGATTTTTGCTCTGTACATCAGAACCTGCGTGACTGAGGGGAGGGGTAGAGATGGCAAGCAAGATTAGAGAGATGAGTATCAAAGTTATGAACTTGGTGAATCTCTTCAGAAGAAAAGGGCTACGGTGAAAAACTACTTGGTTTAGCATTAGAGAAAATAAGTAGAAATGGAGATACAAGAGACGCTAGAAATACATTGAATGGTCAAACATCAAGAGTAGGCCAAAACAAATATGTAGGGAAAGGAATGGGTCGAACATGATAGTTTGGAAAAAAGGGAAGTGCTGATGGTGAAATTGGAGAATGGTGACACAAACATTAAGCCAGTACTAGGAGTCCTGCTGATTGTACAAAAGTACCACCATTTTAATAATTCCAAATTTGTCCTGGTGATGGAAATTGGCAAATTCGCTTCTCATCATTAACTGGTTCTGCTGGTTCAAGAAGTTACTTGAGACGAGACCCTCTTCGCTATTAAGAGTAGCCATGTAGCTCATGCTGTCATTCTTTATTCTGAAAAAAAAATTTTTTTTTTGGATACCGGAAAACATGGTTCATTGAATTGGCACATTTTGTGCCCCCCCCCCAAAAAAAAAAAAAAAAAGGAAAAATAAATAAAAGTTTAAAATCCCTTTATATCCTCTTTAAGTTTTTGAGTATTTATATTACTATATAGGGTATTGGTCAAATTTTAAAAATATTATTTTACCTTCTTAAAATATAAAAACATTTATCTTGGCCCCCTTGTATTCAAATTCTACATCCACCACTAGGTACATTTGCTTTATAACTAGTGATTTAGCAAAACACTACTACAGTACGATGATCTTGGTCGTTTGCGTTATTTAGGTTCTGGGAAAACACTCATGCTTGGCTTTGTCACTTTGATATTAACTTGCTAATTTATGCAGGTGAATAAGCGTAAGCCATACCACAGTATCAATTTTATTATTGCACACGATGGGTTTACCTTGTACGACCTTGTTTCATACAATGCTAAGGTATCATCTCTAGTTTAGACAAAATCATCTAAGCTTTTTAGAACTCTGGATTGTGTTGTCATTTTCTCATTTGTTGGTATTTTAGCATAATGATGCTAATGGAGAAGGCGGCAATGATGGAAGCAATGATAATTTTAGCTGGAATTGTGGTTGTGAAGGTAGGATCAGGAATATACTACTTCACTATCTTTTATGGCATTATATTATAACATATTGGCATGTGTTTATTGTGTATTGACCTTAGTATTGAATTTTAATGATTACATGGCTTGTTTGGTCCATGGAAAAATGCCTACTTAAGGAGATGAGATTTGGGTCGGGTTATTCTGTTTTGCCAAAACTGATGTTTTTTTCTTTCCTTTTCATTTTAATAAGGCGCTAATTTAGATGATGTGATCTTATTAAATTCTTAGTTTTCAACCACAATAATGTCTTTTAATATATAAATATTATTTTCTATCATTTTGTGAATTTATATCAAACGACTCAATACTATTAGCAATTCTCAAATCTAGGATTTCAATTCTAGATATGAATTTTGATTTGACAATTATGACCAACTCACAATCATTTTTACTAAGGCGGTCTCATAACAAAAATTGGAAAAATTTAAGATTTTCTTCTACTAAAGTAATAATTTGTAATGTACTTTATGTGAATGAAAGAAAAAAAAAAAGTTGGATTATAAGATGTAAGTTGTGTTGTCCGGTTAATATGGTGGGATGGTGAAGAAGTTTGAAAATTGAAATAATGGCATGTAAAAAATGTTCTTTGGTTTGAAAAGCATTGAATGCTCTTGGTTGCAAGTATGGACTTTTAGCCCTTATGCCTACCATTGCGTTTGCTTATCAAAGAAACCCATACTTTTATTTCCTTGGCAGAGGAAATTCGTGATTGATAATCTCTCAAAATTTATCCTTTCGTGTCCCTTAAAGCCATGTTTTGTGACTCCTGCATTTCATTTTTTCTTTTTCCTCGCTAAAACATTTCGCCACCATCTTCTGGAACTCCACCCAACTTTACATCTACACCTTTACTATGGAATTTATAAAGATATTAATGGCTTCCTTATATTCACAGCAGTCGCTTGTCTATTTAAGAATGACATTTTCTGTGAATTGTAAGTCGGAAAAAAAAAAAGGTCAAAAAAGGAAAAAAAACTGGTTTCTTAATATCCTTGCCACATATTCCCTTTTATGTTCCTTCTGATGCAGGATTTTGCATACCCATTTTGCATATTTCATCTCTCTCTTGCTCTGTCTCTTCCTCTCTCTCTAGGGAGGCTGAGGAATGTCAAGCTTTTGACTTAAAATGTCAGTGAGTGAGAATAGTTTTTGAGCTTCAACGAGTGATATCAAACTTAAATCCATATGTAACAAATGGAGAGTTTAATTGGTGATGTAGCATTAATCTCTGACCTGTTAAAGTGAACCCACTTCTTGTTGATTGGCAAATAAGAAAATAAAATAGAAAACAAATGAAAATGAGCTTGATTTGAGAGCAACCTTCTTTCCAAAAAGAGATTAAACTAACTAATTAATTTGATGCAATGATCCTAACCAACTAATTTGGGATCCTAACTAACTAATTTGGTTTCATAACTCTTGTTTAGTTCTAATGAAATAGCTTGATATACATTGTTGGGTCAATTTCTAAGAGTTTAAGGTTTTGGGATAATTAGTAACTTAACTTGGTATTAGAGCTTTGGTTCAAGAAGATCTTGGGTTCGAATCTTGTTATTCCCCATTTATTGTTGTGCACTTTTTTTGCTTGTATTGGTGCACCTTGTTTGGTTTGGTTCGCTTGCTTTCGCTTCATGTGCGAGGAAGAGTATTGAAATTGCTTGATATATATTGTTGAGTCTATTTCCTAACCATTTAAGCTTTTGAGACTGTTGGTGTCTTAACAAGTTCTATGTTCTACCCATCCAGTGAGGTGAGTCATTCCTTTTGTCTTTATCGAGCAGGTGAAACTACTGATGCCAACATTAAAGCACTCCGCTTTCGGCAAATGAAAAATTTCCATTTGGCACTAATGATATCCCAGGTATATTCATCTTAGATCCAATTTTGATGTGTTAAGTGTCCAACATTGTTATTTGTTCTCTTTTTGTTTGAAATAAACATACAACTGTCCTGATCCAGAGAATAATATTTTCGGAGTCAAGATCTGTTCCCCTTTAATTTGAGAGGAAATGTTCCCCAAATATCTTAAGATCTTTATTTATTTTTCACCCAGAGCTTATTGATCTCAGTCGGTCAATTTGGGCACAAAGCTTGGAAAATGTATTGTCTCCTGGTTAGCTGAGGAGAAATGACTAGAAGGCTTCACCTATTTCTGTTTTCCTTAATAAAGAAACTTGGCCCTCGGAAAAATTTTTCGTCAAATTGATGAAATATTGATAATTCTTCCCTTCATCCTCGTGTCTAGTTCATTGAATCTATTCATGAATACAATTTGTCGATGTAGTTTCAAGGAAAATTGAGTAGGATTTGTTTATAGGTTTTCCACTTGAAGATTTCTGAAAATTTCAATGATATTAGTAGACAATGGCCAATCAACTTTTAACCAATTTGTTGTATGAAGTTCGTAAATATTTGTGCAATTCTTTTTTCACGTTACTTGGGATACTAATACTATAGTTTGATTCTGATATATAGTGACCTGAAAATCTCTTCTATGATTTTTTCTTTACATGTAATAAACTGTGCATCTCATTGGTCCTTTATTCTAATGGCACAGAAGAACTAGTTTTAGATTTTTTTCTTTTGTCCCTAAAGCACTGTTTACAATGTTAATCCTAATCCTTAGGTATGTTCGATTCCAAGAGTTTGTGATTTTGTTCTTCCATCAACTTTTTCCCTTCATTTAGTACTTAGTGGTCACTACTTTCAGTTGCCACCACTTGTACAATTTTGATTTGTGATTGATTAGATTCTGTAGTTCATTTCTGTGAGCTTCAAATTGTATTTTCATCTCTCTTGCTTAAGTTCTCTTTTGTATTACTTATACAAATAGCAAATCAGAACATAGACAAAACCCTTCCACATGCTTCTCTGTTTAATTCCTTGTTTATAAAGTTTGTGTTTTGTTGAGTTGATAACCTGAATGCAGTGTTTGGATAAAGAATTTGTCAAAGGAAAATAAAATGTGAGGGAAATGAAAATATTTATATATATTCTTTTTTATGGTTAATCAAATAAAATTAAATCTTTTCATGATGATTTATCTCTCATTTTTCGTACCCAGTCCAAAAAATGGAATAAATTTAATGCTTTTTTCTTTTACTTCATTTTACTTTCTTACATTTCCCATCCGCTTTTCTCTCTACCCTTCACTAATCCAAGTTCCAAACACACCGGAAGAAGGGTTCAGTTGCTTCTTCATGGGAAATCAACTTTCTTTCAAGCCCCCATGAGTTTGCAAGCCTAGCAGGAGGCTGTCTGCCAATGCTGCAACATAGACAGCTCATGAGGTAGAAGCATTTCTGGTTCTCAGTTAAAAAAAAAAAAAAAAAAAAAAAAAAAGGGCCTAGGAGGCTTTTTCCAAAACATATTCCATCTGTTTGGGTTGGAGATAGAAGAAGTCTATTTTCTACTCAAATTCACCTTTTTTCTTCAGTCATAAGTTGTTTGCAGGTAAACTTTCAGCTGTTTTCAATTTATATTGATTAAAGTCGTTTATTGTTTGCCATAAAGATGGTGGGAAAGGTATACAATGTTAATAATTTGCATGAATTGGCTATTGATTTTGATTTCAGTCATCTATCTTGCACATACATTGTTTGTCCATTGGGCTCTCAAATTACAGAATACTTTTAGTTTTTGGTGATTGAAAGATGTGGAAAGGGTTGAAAAGAAGGATATTCTTCTAACGTGGTAGAACAGAAGTGCTTTGAAATTGTTTACTGATTTGTAGAGCACAAGTTGAAGTTCTCACTTTCTTCTATTTTGGTCATGGACAACATCTGATTAAGTACTTGTTTCTGTTAAACTAGTGCCTTTTAAAAATAAATAAATAAATAAATGGGTAAAGTTTGCACTTCAATTTTGTGCATTTACATAATTCCGATAAAAGTTTGAATTCGTATAGTATCTTCGGAATTTCCCAAATTTTGAATTCCTGTACCTCACCGTTATCATGCAAATTTCTGTCTTTTTGCAGTTGATGTAATCACCATACCACCTTTTTATATCTTTTTACAGTAATAAATCTGTAACGTCACATTATCCAGCTATCATAATCAACTAGAAAAATGATTTGGAATTTTACATCACCGTCTCTAGTTTGATGAATTTGTATGATTGAAAATAAACAGGGAACACCAATGATGCTAATGGGAGATGAATATGGACATACTCGCTATGGAAATAACAACAGTTACGGACATGATACTGCTATTAATCATTTCCTGTGGGGACAGGTTTGTGGTATCTTCAATCTCATCTTGATAGCTTTTTATCCAAATGATATGAATGATGATGTGAATTTCTGGTAGGACAGTTGGAGGCAAGGAAGAATGATCACTTTAGGTTTTTCTCAGAGATGATAAAATTTCGCAGATCACGTCAAGTATTTGGACGTGAAAATTTTATTGGCACGGTAAATATTTCCAGCTTCTGTTATGTAATGATAGATTTTTTTTTCTTTTTTGGCAAGGTAAACCTTTCCAGCTTGTCTGTTTGTAATGGTAGATTCTTTCAACTACCCAGACATTTCAAGGCTTCATTCTGGTGGTTACCATCTGGGTGTTCATTCACGTACTGCATTTATTCATTCTTATCTTATTCTTGTTGGGCTAGAACCTTGTGTTCATTTCTGTTTACATTGCAACTACCCTGACGTTCAAATATCTAGCAACAATATTCAAACCAAGAATTTTTCTTATTAGCTTGATGGATTATATTACTGAAAAAGTGTAATGCAAATCCTTTTCTACATTGAACTACTCCTGTTGCGTGCATGTCTACAATGGCCATTTATATCCAGGCCTGTTTTGTTGGACATGCTTTAAATGGTGTATGGCTTATGACATATTCTCATTATGCAGAAAGATGTGACGTGGCATGAGAATCAGTGGGACAATCCCGAGAGCAAATTTCTTGCATTTACGTAAGTAAAAATGCACTTCGACCAAATATAATCTTCCTATTTTATGCTGCATAAATGAATTTTATTTAAATTAGGGGGTAGTCTGCATTGGCATTTGCATCTCTGTAGGTATCCTCAGCTTTCTTAGATTGTTTGTCAAAGCAAGTTGACTACTAGTTTCTTACTCTTTGAAATGAAGTGCCTATGGATCAGCCAAGTTTGTTCTCTCCTTCGACTGGCGCACGACAAACAGATTTGTGTGTAGTTACTGCTTTAATTGGATATCTATAAAATATAGATATGATTATACAGATGTTATCTATTGTTTTCTCTTTTTTCTGTTTTTATTAACAGAAATTTGAAAAGCATTCTTTGAACTCCTATAAAAACGGCCGTAGAGTACATATAGAAAGCATGAACCTGCCACCTGTCATTGGTAGACAACTGGAAAGTTCAGAAAACATGCTTCTCACTTTGTTTCAAGGGATAGAAGAGATGGACAGCAGTGACTCCATACGTAATTAGAAATTTTTATTTCTTATTTCCCTTCATAGACACCTGCATGCATTTTAAAATTCATTGTATCAATTCTTAGGAACCACTTCTATTTGGTACATTTGCTTTGCAGGCTTCATGATGAGCATGGGGGAGATATTTATTTGGCATTCAGTGCGCACAACTATTTTGTTAAAGTTGCAATACCCTTACCACCACGAAACAGACGATGGTTCCGTGTGGTTCGTTTCTCTTCGCTCATTCAAGTCTAGGTTCTAAAGGCACTTCTGTACTCTTAACCATTAAAATCTGCTTCTGTCATGCATTTGTTCGCTCATTCAAGTCTAGGTTCTAGAGGCGCTTCTGTACTCACCATTAAAATCTGCTTGTGTGCATTTCTAAGACGTAGTTAAGAGGTGGACGCTTCTACACGAGTGTCTCTGTCTATGCATGTTTTTTTATTATATTATTATTATTATTATTATTTCCTTTGAACTGGACTACATTCAAGTACTTGGAGACACGTTCACCCATTACTTGGACAAATAGAAACATGTTAAATAATGTAAATTTATGCATATTAATCTTTCCTCCTGTTTTTTTAAAGGATTTTAAAACCTCAAATTTCTCAGTTTTTTTTATACCTAGAGATTTCATAAGATTGATATGAAAACTTTATTTTCTTGCTATTTTCCCCAATATGTAGAATGCAGGGAATAGTTTTTTTTTTTAATATTTTGATATTTATATATTATATTAATAAAATATATGTTTATTTATTGTTGCGTCCTATCTATGTTGCTGAATTGAATGATTTGAAAATTACCTTGTTGAGGTATGTGTTCATGAGTCGTTGATATGTATGATTAGTTTTCTTGTTTTCTTTTAGTTTAGTCAGCTTTTCAGTTGCACAAGCGACAATTGCAGCTTAATCCTTCCATGATCGGATGCTACAGTGGTTGCTCAGCTTTGAACTGTTTGAGATATATATATAACCGCTAATATCTTTCTGACCAACATCTGTCTGTTTCCTGTATCCATTTCTGAACTTGGAAGTTCTTTCCAGGTCACTTGTGGATTCTGTTGTAGCATTTGTATTTTGAATTTGAAATAAATGGATTTGGCACGAATTATGGAGGAAAATAGCTCGAATAGAAATTTGATATTTTAAATGTGGATTTTGACTTTAATTTGAGAGATTTAGCCCGATAGATCATGATAGATTTAAAATATCGATGTGCAAATAGTTGTCTAAAATCTTTCATACTAAGAATTTTAGTCTCTTATATTTTGTACTTATATTTCACATTCATACAAGGCTATAAGGAATTAGGAGCAGTTGCTTAATATGAACTTAATGTTTTCTAACGTAAAGAATGCATATGTTATGTGGAAAGGCATACAAATTGTGTCATTCACTAGTGGTCAAAAAAATTGGGAGAAATGAATTCACAAGGATTTAATTAGCCAAATACTTTCCCATGTCATTAAATTCTATTCTGTCTCAAGTGTAATTCTCTAAGATTTCATGATCTACTGTCGAATTTATTCCAATTCCAAGAGGTTGGTAGGATTAATATTTCTTTATTATTATTATTATTCTTCAATCCGAGCTCTCTCATTGAATTGCTCATTCAATGCAGATTCCCAACACTATGTGGAGTTTCAAGTTTTTCTCTGGCATATCTTAAGTTTTGACGAATTGTTGCTATTGTTAAATTTGCAGGTAGACACAAATCTAGAATCTCCCAATGATTTTGTGCCTGAAGGCGTCCCTGGCATTGGAAAGACCTACAATGTTGCTCCCTACTCGTCAATTCTTCTGGAAGCAAAGTCGTGAGACTGAGAACACCTCCACAAATCGGTTTATAGTTGATTGTCTCAAAGCATGTGTCGCATCCTTGGATATTAGGTGGCTGGTTGGGTGAGTTCCATACGCTGAGAACATCAGAGAGATCGAAGATGGTTGATAATGTTCTACAAAGTATATAAGATGCAACCTTTCCCTAACAAGAATGGGATATTTATCATATAATAAAATTGCAGATCGGTGAAGACTAGAGATTTAGTCACTATCAATTTATGAAATTAGTACTGACTCTGTGCTTGATGTTCTTTTTCCCCTCTGCGTTTCAGTTGTGTAATTGTTGTAGCAAGGCTTAGTTTCGTACAAGCTAATGGAATGAAATGAAATAAAAACGAGGGTGGGAATGGAATGGAAGTGGGAGTGAAACCCATTCCACTCCAGTTGTTTGGTTATCAACTTAAAAAAACATGAGAAAATCTCAATTCTGCATTCAGAATTTCTATTTGATTTACTCTTGTTTGCACTCAATTTTTTTGGCACTTTATCCCATGATTCGTATTCTGTAGGATGTCGCTTTACTGTAAGTTTTCTTACGTAAAGCAGGGCTTAGCAGTGTGATTCAAATCCTAATAAATTTATATAAAGTATTACCTGGCATGTGATTAGGCAACATTCAATCTAAACTCCTGTCAATTCTTCATCTTATAATTACATTCTCATTATAACATCTAAAAAAGTTTGTACATAGAAATTCTCCTTAAATAAGTAATCCAAATCTTTTACTTTTAAATTTATAAATACAAACGGAGCTTAAGTTTATGTTTGGAGTAAGCATTTGGTCAATAAAAATAAAGAAAAAGGAAGATTGAATAACGAGACAAAAAGTAGAAATAGATGAAGAAAATATAAAATCTTAAAAATATGTCTTTATCATTTGAATGGATTCAAAAATATAATATAATAAAAACTATTCATTAACATATTATTTTTTAATTTAAAACCACATGCTTTTTTTTTTCTTTTTATTTTTGGTCAATATCCCCAAAAAGCCATAGAAAAAATAAATCTTCAATTTTTTTTTCTCTGTGAAATTTGCCTTTCCATCAAATTTTGCGAGGTAAGGAAGCCATTTTTCAATCTAGATGGAATTAAGGGATCTTTTGGAGTGTAAAAAAAATCAAAAGTGAATTTTTTTAAATTTTGGAATATAAAAAGCTATTTTAAAATGATATTGGATATTTATATTTGATTTAATATAAATTTGCTAAAAATTATATAAAGTGACAAGTGATAGAATTTTGGTGAAAGATCTCGAAAATTTTTGGAGTTTTATGAAATTTTTTGATACAAATATCAATGTAATTTTTTTAAAAATTTTACAAAATTTTTGTTAAAATGCACTAAAATGATTTATTTCAACAGATTTTAATAAATTTTTCAAAAATATTAGAATTTTTTAGAATTTAAAAAAAATGAAAACTTTTAAAAATTTTTAAGATTTTTTGAAATTAATTGGAACTCTAAACGGCCTTTAAATGCTCTCTTTGGCAAGTTAATTGGGAGGAGTTGGGTAATACCTCGACAACAAGATGAAACAAGGATAACAAGAGCAGTGTCGTTCCACTCAAAGGCAAAAGGGATTGCTGGAATTTTTCATCCCAACCATTCTCAGTCAGGCCTACGTGCTCAATTAAAATATACCACGTAATAATATTTTATATTTGTTTTACACACACCTTTATTAAAATACGAAATATGATTACTTGTCATTTATTTGTTGACTCTTGACAAGTAATCATGAGCCACTGGTTAACAGAACCAGAGTAAAAAACCCAGCATCCAAGTCTTCTCCATTCTGAATGGTAAAATCGTCATTCTCACTCCCCAACCGCGTACCCCACAGCCAGACCCAAAAGAATCGTTTGGTCTCTTTCTCGTGCTTTCGCTGGCGACGGGGATTCTCAAATGCCGAGTGAGTGAACCAAACAAACCCAACTCTTTTAGGTTTAAAAAAAAAAAAGAGCTGTTAGGTTGTCTCCAGCTTGCAATCTTTGACCACTGCTAATGACTTTGTATTTTCCTCCACCGCATTTTTACCACACGGAAACTCCTCCTTCCAAACCCTCAGCCTATGTTTGTTTCGAGGGTTAGATGGTAAGATATAAATAATAATATAAGATAATATGTAAAATTAGATATAATATGAGATTAATTTTATTTATTATTTTTTTTATGTTTGATTGGTGTGATATAAAATGAGATAAAATATATGATTTAACATATAGAGTAACAGAAAATAATTTTAAACTTTTAGATCTTAATGAGAAATAAATTCGGAGATACGGTATACCATTTTGGGTTTTGTTATCTTGCAAATCAACAGACAAAACATCCGACAGATGATACATATCGTTTCATTTTATAAATCAAATACCACCAAAATGGGCCTACGGATATATAATCTTCATCTGGTGTCCGTATCCCTAACAAATGTAACTTTAATATATATATATATATATATATATTAGGATATTATATTTTATTAAAAAATACAACTAAAATTATGCAGTAATGACAATCTTACTACTGAAAAGCACTTTAATTA
>QLOD02000030.1:7406232-7417010 GCA_003260245.2 Sideroxylon spinosum | reverse complement strand
AGACCTCTCATGTTCTCTAGGAAGAAGAGCTTCCTCTGTAAAAATATTGGTTTTCAGTGTTGGAATCAGAAGAGACAACCGATAAAAAGAAATTCAAAAAGCAAAAGGGAAGAGACGCGAGATGGTTGGCTAACATCGTTGGTGATGGTAGCCAGTAAACCTTGTTTTGCAACCATTAGATTGACTCTACTAAGTGAATTTTAAACCGTAAAATTAAAACATCACATGACTTTTAAAACCATCACGTGACCGAGAAATGAAAGTGCAGCAAAGAAACGCACGGGTTTATACTGCGCGGTCTTTACAATGGCAATTATTTGTAAAAGAAAAAAATCCCTTTCAGAGTTAAAGGTTTGATTGCACCGTAACTGATCATATAATGGTAATACTTCAACAAAAACTCTGTCCGAATGCTGTGAAGGTCTGACTGCACCATGTTCAAAATTTTGAGTAAAAATTTAATTTTCAAGCACTTTAATTTGGTGTTTAAATTTAATTTGAACATTGGAAAAAAAAATTTAACCCAAAAAAAAACTGTGTCTAAATTGCATTTGTCTTTTAAATGTTCGAAAAAAATAAATTTTATTTGTAGTTATCTTTTTTTTTTTAATGTACACCTATATAAAAATTTTGTTAGAATATTAAAAAATTTGGGCCAGGCTCTTTTCTTTGTTTTTTGTTTTTTTTTTTTTTTTATAAATATACGCTTGTATAAAAAATTTGAACGTTGGAAAAGCAATTTAATCCCAAAAAAAAAAAAAAAAAAATCTCACTAAATTGCATTTGTCTTTTGAATGTTGGAAAAAAATTTTATTTGTAGTTGTCTTTTTTTTTTAATATCCATCTATATAAAAAAATTTGTTAGAATATTAAAAAGTTTGAACCAGTCTCTATCTTTTCTTTTTTTTTTCTTTTCTTTTTTTTTTAATTATAAACTTATATAAAAATTTTGTTATGATATCAAACTCTTTCTCTCAGTTCTCACAAATTTGCACTTTCCTTTTGAAGTTTGGAAAAGCAATTTTATGTTGCACTTTTTTTAATTTTAATGTACACCTCCATAAAATGTTTGTAGCAATATTAAATTAATACTGAAAAAAAATATAAGGCCTTTCCTTCTCTACACCATTTTTTTTTTCTTTTTTACAATGAATGAAAAAAAAAATAAGAGAAAACAAAACCACATTAATTGTCTTGGGCTACTCTCTCTCTCTCTCTCATTTTAGTATATACCTGTACATTAGGATATTATATTCTTCTTCTTATTTATATGATGTCTAAGTACGCAGAGCTACAATAATAAATATGAACTGTGGGGACAAAGGATTTGAACTTGTGAAAATCGACCTCCCCAAATCTACTGAAGGTAAAGAGCTGTTGTCGATTGAATTTGCTTTCGAGATTAAAAATGACATTGTGGTTGAGTCGGTTTACAAGCCATTTGTTGGGATGGAGTTCAATACAGTTGAGGCAAGCTTTATATTTGGGAAAAAATATGCACGAGATACTAGATTTAGGGGTCAGATTATAGGAACGTATAAGAGAAATGATGGAATGGTGAGATCTAACATGTATGTATGTTTCAAGCATGGCAAAAAGTCTGAAAATCCATGATGTATTAATTCCAAGCAACATGCACAAATAAGATGTAATTGTGGTGTTCTCATAAGCATTTCTTTAAACAAAGAAAAAGTGAAGTACTATGTGACATCCTTTGTAGAAGAGCATAATTATGAGATAGAGGGTAAACAAACCACTCATCGACTTAGAGCACATCGAGGCATCAATGAAGTCCAAGTATATGCTATTGTTGTCGCACAAGGGTAAGGTCTCAGGTCGAAGACGACACAGAGGTATATGAGTGATTACACTTGAAAAGTGTAAGAACTCCATAATTTAGCATTAGAAGCATGCATTACTTAATAAATTTTCGAGTTTCGTTAATCTTTATCACTTATTTGGTTTATTCTCTTTAATTCAGGAAAGGAGAAGAAATAATAATGATTAGCGGGATGAAGATGAAGAAAATAACAACAACAAGCCTCTGGTGCCTATTCAAATAGCTCCGATTTGGACTAAAGCAAGAACAAGGAGAGAAATGCAAAGTAAGAGGGCAGGGAAGACACTGTGGTCCCGACCATCTCCCAAACGGTCCCGACCACTGTAGCATAGTCCAAGGAACATCAACACACTGTGGACTGGACCATAGCCACAGGTGGTTCGGACCATTGGGTACTTTTGGGCATTGTTTTGTATTTTTCTAGGGTTTTGTGAAGGGCTCTATAAATAGAACCTTTAGGAGGATGTTTTGGAAGTTTGTTCTACCTAGCATACAGAGTTTTCGTCAGTTTCTTTGGCTTCGTTTCTTTGCTTTAAAGAATGTTCTTGCATATTCTTGGAGTTTTTGTTAGGGCATTATCAACATTGTTTACTGTTCGCATTGTTTCAAAGTACGGTATTTAACTTTTTAGTTTAATTCAATGAATGCTATTTCTTATCTTTTTTTATTTTTGTTGCTTATGTTGTTTTTAATTCTATGTTAGGCTAAAACCTTAATTCTTGATTCAACAAATCAAGGAATGGTGGATTATTATGAACTTTCTGATGTGCGTAAGTCTACGTGTATTGTATGAAAACATACACATAGATATCTAACTTTTTAGATTTAATTTCATATTTCAAATCCATTTGAAAATAAAAACCCTTGATCACATTCTCTGCAATCACTTATAAGGATTTTTGAATCTAAAGTTCCTTTTATATTTTTGAGGTGAATACATTAAATCTAAACCCTAATATTATCAAAAGAACATCTTCTGGTTTCATAATCTTAAACGTAAATAAAAATTGAGTTTGGGAGAATTTTATAAGCTTTCATGAAAATATCTTTCCGATCTATTTTTCTTTTACGTGAAACTTAGATTGTGTCTTAAAACACATCACATTATGATTAGATTGTGTCTTAGAACACATCACATTGTGAAATAATCAATCCACCCGAAATTGAAAGTTAAATCAAGACCTTTATCTATTAGTTGAATTACATCTTTTAATTTCAATTATTTGTTATTTTAAATTCTGAATTTTTATATTTTGGTTAGCTTAAGTTTAATTAAGAAATTTATTCTTTTATTTATAATTTGAAGTCAATCCAGATCTCCAAACACTTGAAATCATCACTTTTGAACTAGGTAGTAAATTACTTTCATCTTTGGAAACTTAGAAACTAATACAGTAGGTTCCTTATGGATTCGACCTCATTCTTATCGAGTTAAAACTACATTGCACACCCTTGCACTTGGGGGTATTTTATAGATAGATTTCTAGAAACAGTCAAGTTTTTGGCGCCATTGCCGGGGAACCTAAGATTAGTTTTTAAGTTGCTTTAGATTAAGGTTTATTTACTACTTTTTATTAAAAAAAAAATTCTTAAGTTTTTATTTATGTTTTTTTTGCAAAGCGATCTCAAGAAACGATTTTATAATCTACGAAAAAAGATTGAATCTTTGGAAATTTAAATTCAAAAAGAAGAAGTACAACTTGAGCTTTTTGAAACTTTTGAGCAAAGAAGGGAATTCCATAGAAATCTTATCAATTTAGAATTTAATTTAAAGATTTGCTATAGAGAATTAAAGTATTTTCATAAAGATCTTTTGAAAATAGCTTTTTGATTTCTTGTTATCTCCTAGAATTCCATCTTTTGTTTATCTAGTTTATGAGTGTTTGAAATCGTGGGGAAGACGATAGATTAATACGTCCTGAAAATATCAATATTTCATTTTTATTTTCTTCTCATGGGCATGAATTTTGGTGACTTCACTCATGATCCCTTTGACACCCAAGCATACATAGAGTCTCTAAGTGATGAATTTGGATATGACAATACATTAGAGACTTATCACCAATTACCCTAATTCTTCGGGCATAAGAAGGAAGACCCATGTCTTCACCTTGATAGGTTTGAGGCAGTGTGTGGTTCATATGATGCTAGAATGAGTGAGAGACTTAGGTTTATGTTTTTCCCTTTCTCTTTACAAAGTGTGGCTAGTGACAGGTGTTGTACTTTTGGTGAATGGACTACTAGGGAACAATGTCGTCAAGCTTTTATTTAGAAATTTCTCCCTATTCATCAAACCTTTACCCATAACCTTCAAATCAAAAATTTTTATCAAAAGAAGGGTGAAGTATTTTATAAATGCTGGATAAAGATTTAACATAGTTTTGGACACCTTCCCAAGTTATAGATTAGAGTTAGGGGACATCCTAGCCATATTATATAATACTTTATCTTGTGAGTTGCACCAAGCGTTTAATATAGTCTTGGGTAGGGAATTTCTTGATCTCACCCCGAGTGAGGCATGGTCATTTCTTTAATTTTGCTATGAACACACCATGCCATGAGAAAGACTTGAACCTCATATAGTTGCTAGCCAAACCGAACCTTTCCTGCATGCTCCTACTTCACTTGCTATTCATGATCCATCCTTTGGAAGTAGTATGTATCTGAAGCCCAATTATTCGGATTTTGCATCTCCTAATCTAGTTCCACTTACTGAAGGCCAATCTGAGGAGCCCCGAGATTATTGGCCTAGTGAACCTTACGATGCACAATTTAATACCATAGGCAACGAGTAGTGTAATTACCCTAATCATGTTGAGGATAATATATGGGATGAGCCTCTTTCTCATTTCCCAGCTGACTCTCCTATTCAAGAAACTTTTATGCCATCTACCGAGAGTTCGGGAGACATGCAGTCTTTACCTACTATTGAGCTTGATGTTCAACCCACCCCAACCACCCCGAGCCTGATTAAGAGTCATTTGACTCCAACTGAGCATTTGAATGTGACATGGCCTTAGGAGCACATCATTGAGTTAGCTAACCTTGGCTTACTTTACTACACACCTGAGGCTGAGAGTGGTACACACCTTTCACCTCTTGAGTCAACCCCACCTAAGAAGTTCATTTCGAGGACTGTGATTGATCATGTGACCGATCATCACTGGGGGGAAGTAGTAGATATTAGGGGACAGTAAGTTGATTTTCTAGGCATCAAGAGACTGATTGAACCCACTATGTCCATGTCCTTGCATAAATTATGGCCACATCCGAGGTTTCATGAACCTCACTTAGCTCTTCATCCCTCAGGGTGTTATACACCTAATGAGAGTTTGCCTTTGGTGTTTTGTGGGCCTGAAGAGAATATTTTATTTTTTAACCCGTTTGTGGATGTATGGGATAGAGAGGGTGTTGGGTAACCCTTTTCTTTCTTTCATTCGTACATAATAGATTATATTTTTCTTTTCCTTATTTTTTTAATTACTTTTTAGTTTGATTTTCTTTTATTTCATTTTTATTTCTTCTTTTGTACTAACTTTTTCTTTTGCCTTATTTTCATTTTTATTTCTTTCTTATTTTCTTTCTAACTTTTTTTCTTATTAGTTGCTTTTATTTTCTTCAATTAAGGAAACTCTTGAGATAATATCCTTCCTCCCTTTTTTTTATCTATTTATTTAGTCTTGCACTTCCACATTTGGTATTTCGTATATATAGATAAGTTGCTATTAGGAGTGTTGTAGACTCTAGATTGCGGGGTGTATTGGGTGATACCTTAAGAGGCTTGAATAATGGGTGCATGTTTAAGTTCTATATTCTAAATTGATTAACCTCTATGCTCATCATCATCATGCTCACTTTGCACACTACAGACCCACTTCTTTTTCATGGTTCTCACATTGAGGACAATGTTTAGTTTAGGTTAGGGGGTAGCGTTCGCATGATAGAGTTTGCATGATGACCCTCATTTGTGCTAAAAATATCAAATTTTTTAAAATTTTTGAGCATCTTTGAGCTAGAATGCATAAGTGAGCTTTTTTGTTCTTACATGTTGGCCTTTTTTGGTTTGATTGATTATGGAATTGAGTGAGAAAGTGATGAGTAAATCTTGTTCAAGCTTTAATAGGAAACTTAGTTCAAGTTGAGTGTGTCATGATCTTGTGCATTTTTTTCTATCATAGAGAAGAGCTTATGTGCTTAGAGTAGATTTTGTTTAACATTGGTTAATTGAGCATTTTTGGACTAGGTAGAGACGTATACCCCTTAATGGTGAGCTTTTGAATCTATTATTCTTTTTTTGAGGGGTTGCACATAATCACAACTCTTTTATTCTTTATTTTGGTTTTCAATGCACTAATTGCATCACATACACTTGCATGAGTTTCACTTGGCATAATATGAGTTGTTGTAAGCTTAGAATGTGATGCTAGGCCCTCTTTGCTATTTTGAGACTTATTGTCCTTTCTTGATTATCAATTATCTTAGGAACCAACTTGAATTCTTTTAATAAAGTGTGTGATATATTTCTTTTCTTGGTTTCTGCCTCATATATTATCCATTAGCCTTATTCACACACTTTAAGCCCTACCTTCACTTGTCTTGGGTTGTAAAAGTGCCTCAATGTTAATGATGTGAATTTAGGTTGGGAATGGAAACTTTTAAGAGCATATTGAGAGGAAATGTTTGGTGGAAAATTTAGCTGATGTATACTTCAATTTACAAAAAAAAAAAAAAAAAAGAGTAAAAATATAAAAGGAGAAAAATATTTCTCATTTCTTTTTGCTTGTGAAATTGTGGGACTTAAGCATTATATCATCATATTTAAAAAGGTCCCATGAGTAGTTGGTGTGTTGTAAATAAGCTTCTTGTTGAGATTCTTATTGGGGTTTAAAAATTGGGTAAATTGGGACCTATGTGCACACGAACCTTTCTATCCCAAGACTTGTGCTTTGATTTCCATATCTTCCTTTGTTAAACATAACACATGGCCAAGTTACAACCAAAATAAAGACCTAGCGAATTCTAAGCAAGCAGCTCTTGTATGGTGCATGTGGTGGTCTTGTGTAGTTTATGTGGTGTGATCTGTTGCACATGCATTGGAACATTGTTATAAGTTGTCTACTTTGAACTTCAATTCAGTTTATTTTCTTATTTATGGGGTTGTATGCAACTAGACTAGCATCATATGCTAATAAGTATGTGTGAGCCTTTGATGAGTGAACTTCTTTCTAAGAGTGGTACTTTGTGAGTATTTGAAGTCAAAACATAGCTACGTTTATGCTCTTACAACCTTGCTAAATGAATGAAACAATTTTGCACACATTTTCTTCTTATCTTGATAGTCCATGCATTTATGCTTAGCAATTGGACATTACACATTGTATTTGGGTTTTGTGACGTGTTGGGTTTGAACTTGAGTCATTTTTTTATCTTAATCACTTTTTGACATCTTGAGGCCATACCATAGAATTTTGTGTGTAGATTCACTATAAACCCTCACGAGACTTCACTCGTCCACTGGGGGAAACCAAGGGGTTTAAAAGGCTTGCTACACGTAGCTAAGTGTAGCCGTGTTTCCAACAAAAAGAGAAATAGGTAGTAGTTTACATTATTTTAATAAAGTCATTGCTAGGGATTAGCAATGTTCAAGTTGGGGATTGTGATTACACTTGAAAAGTGTAATCATGAACTCCATAACTTAGTATTAGAAGCATGCATTACTTATTAAATTTTTAACTTTTGTTAATCTTTATCGTGTATTTGGTTTATTCTCTTTAATTCAGGAAAGAAGAGAAAATAATCGTGATTAGCAGTGATGAAGATGAAGAAAATAACAACAATGAGCCTTTGGTGCCCGTTCGAAGAACTTTGATTCGGACTAGAGTAAGAACAAGGAAAGAAAAGCAAAGTAGAAAGCCAAGGTAGACACTGGTCCCGACCATCTCCCAAACGGTCCTGATCACTGCAGTATAGTCCAAGGAACATCAACACACAGTGGTCCAGACCATAGCCACGGGTGGTCCAAACCACTGGGTACTTTTGGGCACCGTTTTATATTTGTTTAGAGTTTTGTGAATGGCTTTATAACTAGAACCTTTAGGGAGATGTTTTGGGAGTTTGTTCCAGCCATCATACAGAGTCTTTTATAGAGTTTTCGTTAGTTTCTTTAGCTTCGTTTCTTTGTTTTGAAGAATATTCTTACGTATTCTCGGAGTTTTTGTTGGGACATTGTCAACATTTTTTACTATTTGTGTTGTTTTAAAGTACGGTATTTAACTTTCTAGTTTAATTCAATGAATTCTATTTCTTATCTTGTTTTTATTTTTGTTGCTTATGTTGTTTTTAATTCTATGTCAGGCTAAAACTCTAGTTCTTGATTCAACGAATCAAGGAATGGTGGATTATTATGAACTTTGTGATGTGCGCAAGTTTATGTTTATTGTATGAAAATGTACATATAGAGATCTACACTTTTTTAGATTTAATTTCATTTATTTCAAATCCATTCAAAAAAAAAAACACTTGATCAAATTCTCTGCAATCACTTCTAAGGATTTTTGAATCTAAAGTTCCTTTTATATTTTTGAGGTGAATACATTAAATCTAACCCTAATATTATCAAAAGAATATCTTCCAGTTTTATAATCCTAAACGTGAATATAAAATTGAGTTAGGGAGAATTTTATAAGCTTTCACGAAAACATCTTTCCGATCTATTTTTCCTTTATGTGAAACTTAGATTGTGTCTTAAAACACATCACATGGTGAAATAATCAACCCACCTGAAATTGAAAGTTGAATCAAGACCTTTATCCATTAGTTGAATTACATCTTTTAATTTCAATATTTGTTGCTTTAAATTCTGAATTTTTATATTTTAGTTAGCTTAAGTTTAATTAAGAAATTTATGCTTTTATTTATAATTTGAAATCAATCCAGAATCTAGGTAGTAAATAACTTTCATCTTTGGAAACTTAGAATTTAAAATAGTAGGTTCATTGTAGATTTGACCTCGTTCTCATTGAGTTAAAATTACACTGCACACCCTTGCACTTGGGGGTATTTTATAGACACAATTTCTAGAGGCAGTCAATGAGCACAGAAGCTAGTGGCTTGGAAAATATAGGTTTCACTAAGGACGATGTAAAATCACACCTACGCACTAAATGCCTAAAAGATACGGAACTAGGAGAAGCTACTGTCATCTTAGAGTACTTTCAACAAAAGTCCAAGCAAATTCCTTTCCTTAATGACTTCCAACTTGATTGTACGGGGTAGATAACCAAAATGTTTTGGGTTTGATTCAAAGATGTTAGTTAACTATCAAGCCTTCGATGATGTGGTAATGTTTGACACCACATTTGGCACTAACAAAGAGTCTCAACTTGGTTTTAACAACCATAGACAGTCAGTAATATTTGGGGGCACTTTTTTGTTTGATGAGACAACAGCCTCCTGCACATGGCTTTTCCAAATATTTTTTCAGTGTCACGGGGAGTAAAAACCTAAGGTGATATTTACAGATCAAGATACGGTAATGGGAAAAGCCTTGGAAGTTGTAATGCCAACTGCATATCATGGACTGTGTACTTGGCTATTGGATAGAATGCAATGAAGAACTTGACTGGTACTTTGTAGGGAAACATAAAATACTTTATATCAAAACTTCATAGTTGCATGTATGAATTCCTTGACGTTGATGAGTTTGAGAAAAAGTGCAAGGACATGGGAGAAAAGTTTGATCTTGTAGGAAATAAGTGGCTTAATGTACAAAAAAAAAAAATCAATGGTGTATTGCTTACATGAAAGACACGTTTACTGCCCGGGTGCGTAGCACACAGTTGAGCGAAGTGCCAACGTGAGGGTGAAACTAGTATTAGGAAGTGGGCTGACCATGAAAAAATTCTTCCAAGGATTAAAGATGTTTTTGCTGACGTTAGGAAAAAAGAATTATAGATTGATTGTGAGTTTAGGCAGACTTTTCCTCATCTTATAATCAAGAATTCTACCATCTTAAGGCAAGTTACAAAAACTTACACCCCTAATATGTTTAGGCTTTATAATGAACAATTTGATTTCGAGTATAAAATCTGGTTGGACAAGAATGATCCTACTGAAGGCCCTATGTGAGGATTACAAATAAAGTGGAGAGGGCATAAAAGATTAACTTCAACCCCTCATCAATAACGATTTCTTGTACATGTTGTTTATATGAGATGCGCGGATACCTCTAAACACATATTTTGAGGGTATTCAATGTATGTCGTATTCATGAAATTCCAGATAAGTATATCTTGAAAAGGTAGACAGGGCATGCAAAAAGTAGCTTCACTTTTGGTGAAATTCCTCCCTGTAACTTGACAGATGCACAGTTGGTCGACATATTGTCTTCAGAATTTATGCGATTTGCATATCGCACTATTGGGAACAATGAGGCGTTCAAGAGTGTTTGCAATCTTAAAACTGAAGGTCACTCCTGTGTGGATAAGTATGAAATGTCTGCGGCTGCGAGCAAAGATATTTCAATAGTAGATTCTCTTATTTCTCTAAACGCCATAAACCTTGGAGTGAGGGGGCTAAAAAAGAAAGATAGTTATAAAGGTGGTTGTAATTGTTAAAATGTATCACCCACGGAGAAAACAAGGGTATTGAGAAAGACTTGGCAATTCAAGCAAATGAGAGTTGTCCTGCAATCTATTTTATCTAGGGTTCAATCATTTTTGCAAGTACAACTCTCTTGTGCAAACTATTAAGCTGTTAATATGTTCATTCTTTGTTTTTAGAATGCACTGCAATTTATATCCTCTTGTGTAATGTAATTTTAATAAGATACTTACAACTGGTTAATTTGTTCATTTCGAAGATTATTGAAGGATAAATAAGCAATGATGACGAGGCCCTTATTTGTTTGACACTATAGAAGCCATTGGTGCAAAGTTTG
>QLOD02000030.1:7286584-7298640 GCA_003260245.2 Sideroxylon spinosum | reverse complement strand
CCCATATTTATAATAAATATTATAGCTAAAATTTATTTATTAAAAGTAAAATTATTTAGTGTTAAAATAATAATTGGATAAAATTCATAAATAAAATAATAATTTATTTATTAAAATAAGCCATAATTTTTTATTTAAATGATTTATTAAAATTAAAATTAATTAATTTAAAATAATAATTTTTTATTAAGATAAATAATAATTTAATACTACAATGATTATAAAAAATATTTTATTAAAACTAATTATTATTAAAAAAGTAATTTAATATAAAATAAAAAATAGAAATTTTAGAGAATAATATATATTTTATTAAGAATAATAATTTTATTAATTAAAATAAATACTTTTAAAATATTGTATTCTCTATAAGTTAATTTTTATGCTCATACGAAAAAGTAGTTAAATTATACGAATAAATTATTACTCACAGTAGGTATAATGTGATCATTGCATAGTAAAATCTATTTAATAATCCAAATGTTGTGCTTCCAGGGTTAACTTAGTCTGAGGAAAAAGGTGACGTTAACAAAACTTATTATGTCATACCTATAATATTAATTTAGAATAATTGGATGTAACGGTCCAAAAAAATTCATATCATTTTAATTCAAAAAAACATGAATATACTTGAATTATTGAATTTTAATCCAACGATACTAATTACAATTCATTAGACTACAGTAGCGTCAACCCCCAAATCTTAGCCTGAGTGGCTCGTGGTTATGTTCATTATAGAGATCACATAGATTCCATTCCCAACTCAAGTGAGATGTGCGTGAGAAATAAGATACATCTCTCTAATTAGTTATCAGTTATTCGGTTGTTGAAAATTATAATAAACCGATCGGGTTTTGGACTATCAAAAGAGAAAAAATAAAAAAGAAAAACTCTTTGTATATTAAATTATGTTTTGATCTGTTCCGACATAGACAATTTCTAGTATGTTTATAAATTAAATTAGAAATAAGAACTATCTGATGCAGTTGATACTTAAATTTACAGGAGGAAACCAGTCTTCGTCTGGAAATCGGATTGTCATGTCAATTAGGTTTAAAACTGGCGGGGACCCAAGCGCATAAAAGTTCAACCCTCCAAATGCACGATGCATCCCATGACTTCATCACATAGTGAATCATTAACGACCACACAATAACGCATTGGAAAACATTTGTTGTTTCACAATTGTTGATGGAAAAAAATAATGCTGCACCTTTTAATTTCTGTAAAATTGGACAGGCCATTTTTGTTGATTTTGGCCTATTGGATATCATTTTTATTTTGAATGTTGACCTTAAGTTCTTTGATAAATTGGTAAAAATTTCTCTTTGATGATCCTTCGACTTTCATTGCAGTTTCTAATTTTTTTTCTCAGCTCCTTGATCTGCTTCCCGCAATCATTTTGACATTTTCCATTCATCCATGATTTGTTTTCTCCGAGAGCTTCGTATCGCAGATATTAATCCCAATATTCCAATTAATCACCCACTAATTAATTCACGATTAGTAAAGGAAACCATAATTGTAAAAACTCAGAATTCTAGTTATTTAATTACTATATTTAAATTCAGATTTCTTTAATCCATTTACATTTTATTTGAATATATGAAATGTCGTTTTAAATAAATTATGTGTGACATGTGCTATTGTTTATTTAAATAAATATAATTATGCTAGCTTATGCGTGTGTCCGCGTATATCTTTGTGCTTGTTTCTTATTGGTTGAGAGAGGAGATGGGCGTCCATTGGTTGAAGGGTGTGGCAAGGTATAAGTGAAGGGTAGGGGAGGCCATGGGTTGGCTGATAGATGAAGTTCATGTGAAAAGTTTGGAAGTGTTGATTTAAGTTTTATAAACTTAGTTTTATAATTGATTTTGATGATAACAAATATTGAATTAAATTTTTACAATTAATTTTCAAATAAACATTATATGAAATGTTATAATTCATTTTAATTTGATAAATTCAAGATAAAATGCCTGGAAAAGATTGATACTATTTTTCAGGTATTTTTACGTAATTTGAATGATAAAATAAAATAATTTCAAAGTTTGAAGTAATGACAAGTAAAGAAAAATGAAGACTCGAAGTTGGAGTTGAACTCAAATGAATATACAAATCAGACATATGTTAGTATATGGATGTTATTGGAAGATCTAACGGTTTAATTTTTTATGAAATTTTAATATAGTAAAATAGAGTTTCATATTTACAACTTTATGGAGAAGAAATTTTTGTGGATCTAAAGTTAAGATGTCCAAAATTGAGTTGGAATATTAGTCATTACAAAAGAAAATTTAATTCTGAATTTTGGAATTAGTGTTGGTTTTTGAGCCATAACTCATAATCTAAAATTTTAAAAATTCTTATTTTTGGTGTGTGAAAAGCATACTTATAAACATACAACTTTTGTAGTTTAAGTGTTTTCAAATTCTAAGTGCATCATATTGACACAGTAGCCTTAATTGGAAACACAGATTCAGAATGTTTGAAGATATAACCATTGGATGAACGTCAAAGTTGACAGAATATAGCTGATTTATATATATACGAAGTCATTGCTCTTATGTAACGTCAGATATGAATGTTATAAGGGTCAAGGTCACAAAGTTATTTCAAAAAATCTGAACCTTAAAGGCATCATTGGAAGCAAAGAAATTCAATTTCTTTCAAGGATAAAAGTGTCTTTTCACTTATTAACTACCATTTGAGGATTCTTGCCTATAAATACAGCCTCAACCTCAGATTCAAGAAGAAAAAAATGGTAAGAAAGAAGTGCTTACAAAGTAATATAAGAAAGTCCATAACACTTATGCTTAATCTTTTATACTCAACTTGTAAAACTTCTTTTTTTTTTTGTTTGAGTGTTAAACTCATCATTATTGTTGTTGAGAATTTATTACTCTCTTAATTTGTGAGAGTTGGTAAACTCTTGTTGTTTTTTGTTCAAGTTTTAGAACCAAAACAAAGGATAATTTTTGAGAGAGACTTGTAGAGTGATTTGGGGATAGAATCACTTAGTGTAAGTGATTTGAGGATAAAATCACTTAGGAGAGATTTCTAGCACATTGGGAAGCTAGTGTACAACAAGTTCTTCAAAGAATAGTAGAAAATCTCAAGGAAAGCCTTGAGTAGTAGACATAGGCAACATTGAGCCAAACCACCATAAATTGATTGTGTTTACTTCTCTTTCCTTCATTTGATATTATTGCAACACTAGCCCTCACTCTTCATCCACAAATATTGAATATTTTTTTTAGTGCATTCCATTTTTTTTATTTTTTATTATCCTTTTCATCTTGACATATTTGCTTTAAAGGTTGAAATTTTTATTTGTAAAAATTTCAAGCAACTCTATTCAAGCCTCTTTAGTGTTGCTATTTGGGACAATCAAGAGGAATTTTGATGAGAAAATTTATGAGACATGCATCTATGTGGGAGACTAGGAGCCCTTTGAGATTCTATAAAAATCCTTCTATCCTCATCTTTCTAGCTTTCATCACCCATGTAGTTGCATTAAGAAAATTTCCCTTATTCCTCTTTTTCCTATCTCAATTTCAAGAGTTCAAGTAAGAGAAGGTTTGCCCTAACACCATCCGTTGGAAGAAAATGGTGTGAGACGTATGTGGTTGTGCGTTAGACTTGAAAGAGAAAACGCCAGATTTATTGAAAAGGCCAGCTTAAGTTGATGGAGTCTTTGGCATTATATACACTTTTTCAGTGTGTATATTAAGATACGTGGGGTTTAGGCATATAAGGCTTATTTTCTTAATTTTTGTGAAATTATGTTTGTTTACATATATATTTGAGTTGAAATTTTGATTTATATTTTGAATATGTTTGATAAAAATCCATTGTATAAATTTGAGTAGGTTGAATAAAAGGGTAATATGTGATATGAATCCATGTATTGAGCATGAATAATGAAATCATTGGTTTACATTTAAAAATATTTATAGGACGCAAATCCATGCTTTGGGTGTCTTTGATGAAGTTATAGGATTTTTTTTTCTTGTGATCTATATATTTGATTTATGTTAAAAATTTATACCTAATACACTACTAGAAAAAGTCTTTTTAGTTATGACTTAAACCGTAGCCAAAAATTCAACAGCTGTGGCCAACGAGCATTGGTTACAAATTGATAGCAGTGGTTTTCACTGAGTAGCAAAAGAATCTATGTCTACAACAGATGATTGCAGCTATGACTTGGCTACGAAAAATATATTATTGGTTATAGTATGTATAGAGTGGCCAATAAAGGAGTCTTGTAATCATTGGCTACGGTAGATTTGATTATTCGCTATAGCCTGGACTGGGGTAAATATTATTCTAATTAATTTAATTCTATAAGATTTTTGCTACTGTTTTGGACCTTGGCCTGACCCATGACAAATAATATTATATTAATTTAAATTTATACACTTTTTTGGTTATGGCTTTAAGCAATGGCCAACATCAAAATTATTATTTTTTATATAATATTTAGCTACTACCCATAGCCGTAGCCAAGATTATTAATTATTTTAAAATTTAATTTAATTTCTAATAATCATTTTCTTCACCTATACAATTAATATTATATTTACAATCATTAATGAAATTAATTAATACACAATACATGTAATTCAAATGGGATATAAAATGTATTGGAGTACATTAAGATAAACGAAAAAACCCATTGTACAATACCAAAAATATGTCCAGAATATTGTATTAAAAAAAAAAAAAAACAAACAAACATAACATCCTCCTATAGTACCTGAAAAAACAACCATAACATTGAGCTCTCCATAAGTATTCCAAACATAGCTAATGATGTTGCCCCACAGCATTGTCTTCTTTATGTCTGTAGTGCTATCTTGGAGGTGGGTCTCAAAAAATCCATGCTTGTGTTTGCAAAGTTGATCTTAGAACATAAGTCTTTAGTCAGATACATCAATTCACCAGTTCATTGCCTTATCCAAATAAGACTTAAGTGAAACTGATTACTAAATGCAAACCAATAACAGTATACTGAAGTAAACCCAAGTAGAAGAAAAAATTAAAGTGTTCAAATCAAAATTGCAAAGGGAAAGTCACAGCAAAGCTACAGAGAAATATGGTAGTTCTTGCATGGTTCCCTAGCTTAAGGATAAAGTGCTACAGGAAATCACAGATAGTGGATTCAAATGAGGTCGATGAAGCATTTCATAAATCTGAATGAAAGCAAGTGAATATAAATAAAATAGCCATCCTCCTAAAAAATTATTTTTTAATAGCGACATTTATCTATCTTTAACTGGGAAAACTACTGCAAAATAAGGAGTTATAATGAGTCTAGTTACCAAATCTCAACTATAGTAGGAAGACGATGACAATAAGTTGACATCCAGTTTGGTCAAATCTCAGAGCAACCTTTTTCTTAGACACTTTCCAAATACCAGATGTTTCGAGCAAATTTCCAAATGTTTCATAGCTAAAAAATACTAGAAAAGAAAGAACAAAGAAACAAAAGCACTAGAAAACCATTTATTACTATGTCCTTCCATAAACAAACATCAAATAAGGACAACTCTAAAGGCAACTTTACTTTAGGCATATCTTAGAGCCACCTTTTCCTTACACACTTGCTAGATACTAGCAAGCTTTGAGCAAATTTCTAAATTTTTTTAGCAAAGAAACAAAAACACTAGTAATTCCATTTACTGCCATGTTCTTTCATAAACAAACATCAAATAGGGACAACACTAAGGCAATTTACTTTTCCTGTCTTGAATCTCTAACCAAATTAGAACAACTATCAGCTCAACAACCCATGGTAAGAGCTCTATCCAGCATTAGAAAAATGAAAAACTACCAAATTTCAAATATAAGCACTACTAAAAACTACATAATTGTAATGCAACACTGAATTGGTATAAAAATTGTAGCTAAAGAAAATGTCAAGACCACTATATTCTTGTTCTTGTTTTATTTATTTATTTATATATTTTTAATGGTGAGTAAGTATATAATAAGACAATAAATTCCAGTACTTTTTGTTCAGCATGGTAAAACAGGGGGAAAGGATAAAAAAAGTAACAAATGGCAGACCATTGTTCATGATTATCATCATCAGCAGAATTGTTTCTTTTTTTTTTTTTCTATAATAGGTTAACTATATGTTGTGCTAAGTTATTGTGAATGAAATGTATGTAGAAAGATTATTTTGATTCTTTTTTTGAACTTTATTTAATTTTTTGTGCACAAACGCATCAATTGTATTTTAGGTCTGAAGTGGGTAGGAGCATATTTGGTCCAAGCCTTGTGTATGTGTTTGGGTTTCTATTCTATTTTGTGGGTATGGATATACATCTGAATGATGGAATCATAGACAGTGATATCACCTTGTTTTTGGTAGGATTTGGAGTTTTATCTTTTACTAGTGAGAACTTTTTATCTTACATTAATTGAGTTACTACTCAAATTTTCCACAGAAGATTTTCTTGGCCTTCCAATTATGTTAAGCAAAACATGAATTCCCTTAACAAACATCATGCAATATAATATTATCATACCTTAACTTATACATATCCAAATATATGTTATCTTATGTTAACTCACATATTCAATGTATCAAACCATGATAAACATGAGAAACAAAATGAAGCAAATTTTATAGAATACATAACTAATATGTAAGACGAGAATGTTAGCACTGTGAAATAGATGAAAGAGGGTTCTCTAGTTGCTCATCCTCGATCGACTCTTGTAAAACTCTAATGACCGCTGCTAGCATCCAGTACCTATATTTTCTAATCTAACATAATAAAATAAGTATATATTATAGACAAGCTTGGTTTTATTTTTAAAATTTAAAATTTAAAAATAGTTCATAACTTTTCTGGATAATGTGGGAGGCATCGTGTGGTTGTCACTACCGGCTTGAGGTAATACGAAAAGCCCCCTAAATCGATCTGCCACTGGTTCTACATCTTCGTACTCTCCTCTGCTATGTGAGCGTTATAGTGTGCTCACTCTTCTGCCAACTAAGTCTCATAGTGTGCTCTCTCCTCTGTAGCAAAGGCATCTATGCGTTGTCACTCCTCTCTGGCGATGGCCTCCATAAGCTATCACTCCTTTATAACTTGAGCAGTTACAATAGTATCAACATCGGTAGTTATGGTAGATTGTGAAGACTATGATGAGGTCCCTCGAACACGATAAATAACCCTTGTGAGGGATACCTACCTCGTGGGTTCGAGTATATCTGTGTCCACCATGCCCAAGGACAGTCTTACATATCTCATTTTGATGCTCTTGTGTCTGTTTTTCCTCTAGTACCTGCTATAGAAGTATGTTGTACTATGCCTACTTAAATGAAACATTTATGTGATTAATTAGAAATATTATTCTTTATATTGAAATTATACACTTCTTTACAATAAAGCTATAAAGTTACATTGACATCATCATTTACTACTATTGTCTGAACTTCTGTATCATCTTGTATATGCTCCCATGCATGCCTCTAAACAATCATATTTTATAGAATTGGTCTATCATTCTCTCACTATAGGTCATCTTAAAAATGCGTCAGGTTTTTATGTCCACTTTTAGGGTAGGGCCATGTAATTTTTTATTTTTAGAATTACGAGTTGAAATGGCCTACAATGAAAACACTAATAGATAAACATTTAGCCTATAAGCAAATAATGATTAAATGTATATACTTGTGCCGACTTAGTCAACCAGTACTCCACAAGCACCCGCCACTGGTCAGGGATCTCCCAAAGTGCGCATTAGTTAAGGATATCCTACTTATCTCTGCTTGGCTCCTACTTTCTTGACTTCAACTTATATCTAAAGTTTTTTCTACAATTTTGTACCACTCCCAAACTTACATCTTGAAAACCATCTGGGCAATCATTTACATTGTCTTACACCAAATGAGATAATAAATATATAACTATACATTAAGCATAATCAACCTCTAAAATTTAAAAAATTTTACCTTCACCTCTTGCCAAATAGTATCAAATGTATGCTGGAGGACATCTATCCAATTCTTAATTGGTCAGAGGAAGTAGATTTCCATTTCTGGCAATAATGCCTAACTTGGATGCCAGAATATCTCCTCAATGACCAAGAGGATGGTAATAGGAATTGAATGTAACCACTAATTGTTGGCCACTTCATCACCAATTGTTAGCCACTTTCCCATCTAGGCCATCCAACACCCAACCCTCGTCGTTGTTTTCTTTGTGAGGTATCACCATCCCCGATATTAATATGATAATAAAAAAAATACTAGCCTTTTTTAATAATTAAACAATTAGAATTTTAAACTAAGTATTAATTTAAATATACCTAAAGGAAGCGACGATGATGATAAAGTAGAGGGGTGCTGAGAGGTGGTAGGTGGTACTGAGGCTGCTGAAAGTCAAGCCCTTGGCATGCGAATATCTTCCTCCATAGTATGTATCCGAGCCATAGATTTGCCACGAACCCACCATAGTGCTTGAATGTAATCTAAATGTAATACAAGAGTATATATATGAATTAAATCCACACTTGACAATTGAAATTAAATGAATATAACTCTAAAGTAACACTTGCTAAGAATACATAAAGGTAATACATAACTATAAATTACATCCGCATATAAAAGTAACACTAACTCTAGAAATGTACAAAGGTAATACATGATTACAAATTGGGTCCACCTATGAAAGAAACACTTGCACTAAGAATGTAAGTCAATTATATAGCCTTCAATGGCTTCTCTAGCCCTTCTAGTATTCTCATCACCGCCCACGAAGGTGCCCTCATCAAGTGATTGTTCTGTATATCCGAGTCTATAAGAAATGACCTTTTAGACATCTTAACAACATACCAATTTGGGTCTATTGGACCTTGCACATAATACACTTATTCTGCTTGAGATGCCACTATAAAAGTTTCATTATTAATTTGGTCATCTCGATACAACGAGTGATTGAAGTTTACCAAATTAAACTTGTACTCGTCTTGTTTCTCCCCACGATTATTATCAATCCAATCACACTTAAGCATTACAAACTTAACATAATTAGTGTATCGAACCTCTACAATATCTGTCAACTGGCCATAGTAATACACACCATCAACTCTAGGATAATTATATTTTTTATGTGCAAAACTAAGTGTATTAGCATTTAATGCAATACCACTATTCTATGTTAGTCGACAAGCATCAACCGCCTTGACACGAAAGTGAAAGTCATTAACGTCATAGGCTGTATAACATCTTTCCAATTTACTAAGGGTAATAACCAAAGCACTGATTTCATTGCTCAAAGAATCACCCATTGTCATACCTAAATCATTTACCTGTAATTCGAAGTTATGTAAAAATGAATAATCTAACATGATATAAATAAAAAATTATTTAATTAATACTAACGTGTTTCTTGAACCATGAGCAAAACGAGTCAAAATGTTCGGTGTAAACCTGATGATCACTTTTATGGGGCATTATTTGTCTGATTTCAGCAAGGTGCTTACTACTTAAGTTGAAGGAGAAATATAAGTAACTACAAGCTAACACTTTTTGATGAATATGTCATGACATTATAGAATAACAAAAATATGAGATTGATCATACTTGATGAATGGTTGAACCGAAGGTGAATTGAATAACAAATTGTGATGAATTTAAACTAATGTCATCTAATCAAGATTAAAAGGTGTGCCATCCCATTTACAACCATTATCAATCTGCAATAGTCGATTCAACTTAGTTTGAATATTGTCTAGATATTTAGCACAAAAATTAGTACTTTCTTCCATCAAACAACCTTTTTCCATAGAAGTCTCTGGATGAGCTCGGTTGCGTGCATATCCTTTCAAGGTCGAGAGGAATCTCTCAACTGGGTACATCCATCAGAATTGAACTAGACCACCTAAAAAGGCTTCATCTGCTAAATGGATAGGCAAGTGTGCCATTATATAAAAAAAAGTAGGTGAAAATATCTTCTCAAGATGGCAAAGTGTTAATGATATTCAGGTCTTAAGATGTTTTAAATCAACTTGACTATTGTCTTTGGAACACAGTTTCTGAATAAATTTCCTAACTCAATCAAAGGTTTAACCACATTCTTAAGCAATGATTTACGTAGAGCTAACAAAATACGTTGTTGCAATAGAATATGACTATCATGGCTCCTCAATCCAGATAAATTTCTCTTTTGTAAGTTTACACCCGGCGAGATATCTCCATTTGGACACATGGTGGAATGGCTTCCTAATGCATCTTGTATCATTCCATGTATATCATTTCCAACACAAAAATCAATCGACATAACCGCACATTCATCATGTTGCAAGGAAATATATGATTCTAATGTTGTAAGGAAATATATGATTCCCCGTGATTTGTCTAAGTATTATACCTTGTTAAAAACCGATTCCTTATCAAATGATCACGCACAACCTCCCGTGAATCATAATACCGATTTTCGCATTTTCTAAATTGACAATTAATTAGTGTACGATCGAACCTATTTGTGTAGGTAATGAATTGGTTAATTTTTTCAATATATTCCCTTAACATCCTATTTGGTAAATCGTTCTAACTTTTATCCATTGCTTTAAATTTTTCTATAAAAGTCCCATGTATGATTACTAATCAGCAAAATAAACATCTAGTTAGTTGCAAAATTCACTAATTTGTAAGAGAAAAATTCCATTCACTAAATTTGAAACAAACAATTAATTTGTTAAAGGATTTATCATTATTTTTTGTGTCTGTATATATAAGTGTGTATGTGGAGTTTAATGGGGAGGATCAAGTAGAGTTTGTAAAGTTATAATCAGGCTGGTTAATTAGTACTAAGATTTTTGTAATGTTAGAATAGTTTTTTTTTTTAAAATAAATTAGTTTCTCTCTTTTTTTTCTGTGCAAATACTGTTCATAGCTAAAAAGCATATCTAATTCATTATTAAAAAAATGTCATGATATACTAAAGAGTGGGTGTAAGAGCTTACAAACCTCTGTGTGAGTTTTAATAATTGCCTTTCAATCAATGTTGCAAGGAAAAACTTCTAAAAGAAAAATCCCAAATTGCCTGCACATAACACTAACAAGGTTAAATGGAGGATTTGCAACTTAAAGGATACTTGAGTTAACCAGCAGAGCAAATATTAAAACTAATGAATATGCTGATACTAAAATTGGATATCAACACCAAACTTCCAATGGGAACATAGTGGAACACTGGGAACCATCAAACATTATAAAACGTTCACAACAGGTATTAAAGATCACCAGGGATCGTATGAGTCATATATAATGACCATACAGGAAAATATTGTCGAATTAATACTGCATGTGTAAATAGCCAATGGAGACAAATTGATTATTTTAATTTATATTTTTCAATGATGAGGAGGCTAATGCTTTTCCTTGTTATTATAATTACGGAGTTTTCCAAGTGTTACGTTTCAGTTAGTTCCTGATGTGATAGGATATTGGCATATGAATGTGTGCGTAACCGACCTAGGAAAGCTTGGATGGTAGCAACCTTCTATTGTTTTGAGGATTACTTGCTAGAATACAGTGTGAAGGATAGCATCATGTTATTTTATTTGTTTATTTATTAGTTTTAGTTTTAAAGGTGAAGGAAATCCTAATCTGTTTGCTCTTTTTGTATGTTCCATTTAGAAGATTTGCCTTTAGGCATAGTCTTTTTTTCACTAATCAAATGTGCTCATGCATTGGTTTGTGTCCCAATATATATATATTGAAGACTTGCTTGCTTTGAAAAAATTAGTTATATTGAGAATTTTTTGCTATAGTTTCTCAGGATTTTCTCCAGCCTCCTTTTGTTTATTCTTTGTTCTCAAGTTCACTCTATAAAGCAAAAGACAATTCTAACTGCAATGAAACCAACATTAGTCCACAGCACAGAAATGTGAAGATTATGGGATAAATGCTATTTATATTTAATCGGAACTTTTGTCCACTCAAAATCCCCTATTTCCAGAAACACATCCTGCATCTCTCATGAAAGGTTGTCTTGAGCAGGTATATCACACACCGTGAGAGGCTGTTT
>QLOD02000030.1:7222313-7253865 GCA_003260245.2 Sideroxylon spinosum | reverse complement strand
CAGGAATTAATCACCAACAAAGAGTTTTGGTGACCAATCAATTTGGTCATGGAATTTATATAAGAAGGGGAATTTAAAACTGCACCATTTCTGCCTCTGGAAGAACTGACTAAACATGCAATGCAAGGTCTCGAAGGAGCAAGTTTTATGCCATTTGCTAACAACACAACATATGGCTAAATCCCACTTAAAAATGTTACAAATAGGGAACATCTTTATTGTAGAGACTTGATTCTCTCCCTGTTAAAGTACAACTAGTAGGGATGCGGGGTAGGATCCGTCTTACCATTACGCATACCCATTTATAATATACCCCTATCGATATGGATAGGAAGAGGATATTCATACTCTATCCATATCTATTAGGATATCCTTTATTTACATTGTCATTGGATTTTTATGATAAACTAGTGATGTTTTGAACGTGCATATATAATATATATTATTTACATGTAAAAAATGTTTAAAAATTTAGCGGGTAAATAGGTAAATGGGAGTCTCGTACCCTACCCATACCCATTAGTGTGTAATCCATAACTTCGTCCATCAGGTTTGTGGATACTCTATTCATAGCGGGTAGGAAATGCGGGTACCAATTGGGTATGAATAAAATTGCCATCCCTTGGTATCAGCATGGTACAGTTGATTTCTTTCACTTCTTACATTTAGCTACACTAGTACAAACGTAGTACAAGACAACCCTAATTGGGTGTGTTGAACCATTCATTCAATCCCTAGTCTCTTGACAAAAAAATGTGGAAATAGTAAGGAATTAAAATATCTAAACTAGAAGTCCAAATGAAAGCTTTCAAGATTGATGGTCAATAGCAATTAAAATCATCAATACAATACATAAGAAAGGATGGAGCAAGGGGAAATTGCCTACAAATACCAAAGATGAACGAATAAAAAAAGTGCCTCTAACCTGTTCCAATCAACACATCCTATATCAAATTTTATTGAGGTTCAATATAACTTTAAGACCATGTAAACTCCAAGGTAATAGTGAAATCCAATCCATAAAACACACTTAAAAAATGGGGAACTGAAACAAGAAAATTGTGATGACAGAGGGGGGAGAAGAAGATAGAGATAACTAGAGAAAAGTAAATTTGAAAGAAGATACGATTCATGGGAATGGTAAAGGCAGGTGTAAGTGAATATCAATTAAGATGGTTTTCTTGTACCCACCAAAAAAGATGTTGTTCTATTTATTTATTTTTCGTCTAACTCACAAACACCAAATAAGGAGCAGAATAAATTGTGGAGAAGTGATGTAAGGAGAAAAGTAACACTTCGTAGGGTGTAGATTGAAATACTAAACAAACACATGTTAGCACATTCTCTAAACATGAGGAAGTTAAGGCAAGCTCAGCCAAATAGTGAACAAGATTTTTATTTATTTATTGTCTAACAAATCCAACAAATCATACCAGCCGTAACAAGTTGAACCATTTTTATGTCAACATGTGCCACATTCTCTGACAGAACTAGCACACTGGTAAGAGATTTAGAGCTTGCATTAACATCTTATGCAGTGAAGTTCGCAAAATGATATCAGTATGGTAAATTACATCTCCGCACAAAGTAATGATTTCAAAAGCTTACAGGATCATTTCACGATTATGGCATATTTTGCTCTGATTGCTCTCCATGACATCCAACACATTCGCAGCCTCGGGTCCAGCAGCTCCAGCAGCCACAATAGATGGGACTGAAGCAGTTGGAGTCCAAATCTGGAACCATTGTCTCATAATTTAATAATGCAATATTGAAAGCTGCAGGTAACCAAAATCCCTATCATTGTACCTTTACAGTGCTATCAATCCCACTGGTAGCCACAACACAATCAAATGGATGGCACTGCACACAGTTGACAACTACAGAAAGAGAACAAATAAGAGACTACTGAAAATTAATATATCAAAATACATGGCGATGCATGCAATTTGATACTAAAAAGATAAAAACACCAGACTATATACTGCAAACAACCTAAATGAGTAACATAGGGCATTGGTAACAAGGGAGAAAAAGAAAAATGCATTACCAGCTTCATCGCCAACAAGAACCTTTATTAATCTACCAGTTCTCTTTTCCCATATAAAGCATCTGCCATCATCACTCCCACTAGCAATATATTCCCCTGCAATAAATGGAAGTAGCCATATCAAACAGATTAATAAGGGTACCACATATGAAAAATTTATCCAGTTCCTGATAACACTGTCAACCAACAGGTCAGTAATCTTGGATAGATTAACCAACAATTAAGGAAAAGGCCAGCAATATAGTTCAAATTGTTTCCTTAAACATTGAAATATATTGAGTATAAATGCAACAATGGGTAACAAATGTTTGAAACACAAGCCCATTCTCTTGGCATTTATGCAATCCAGTTTGAAACTAGTTTCAACACAGGTGCAGCATAGCATGGCAATTGGGCACCACAAAGATCCAACATTCATATTTATAGAACTTCAGCCAACAGGAAATCATCCATAGGCACATTATTGTAAACCCAAACTGCAAGTAGCTGCACAAGCCACTTTGTTTGACACTAATTTCAATTTTTTTTCTTTTATTGGAACTGCATTTCAACTCACTCCACATAGTATAAGAAATATTGACAAAATATTAATATGAAACACAGATACCTCTTTGACCAAGAAAACTAGCTTGCTTTATGTCAGTCCCCACATTGCAGTGGCCAACATACCTCTGCTTCATATCTATCGCCATTTCAGGCTGCCAATATAAGCATAAGCAAAAAAGCAATGGCAAGAAATCAAGATGCTTGTGACCAAAAAAAAAGGAAATAAGTGTTTTATATTTAACAAAGAAATATATCACTGTCATTGAGGAAAGATGGCAGAGAGGTTCAAAATTTCGGCAACCCATTTGAATATGATAGCATTACATGCACGTATATTGTTGAGAGAAAACAAGTCAATACAAGTAATAAAGTTGCGTCTCTCCTTGCCAACTTAAGCTATTAGATGAGATGGTGATTTAACAGTTTAACAAAAGGTTAGTTTTGTAAACCAAAGGAAACTGGCCTTTTACAGCTACTTTTTGATGTGACCTTTTCTCACCAAAATTTGACTTCCATTTTGATTTTGGTAGCTTTTAAGCATGTTGTTCACATTTAAAAAAAAAAAATGCTCAAAAATAGGAAAATCATGTATGGGGCAAACAAAAAAAAAAAAAAAAAAAAAACCGATTGTTCCACTTGTAAGTGAGTTATATTTTAACCATTTTTTTTTAAAGATTTTTTTTTATTAAATATGAATAACATGACTAAAAGCTAACAAAAAGCAAAAAGATAATCAAAACTTGGTTTAAAAAATAAGGTCATATAAGACGAAAAAGTAGACGAAAAGAATCCACTTCTTTTGGTTTACCAAACGAATGCACAGTCACACATGATTGGCCATGTCAAAATAGTTAGTACAAGCACAAGTGATCAGGCAATTGAGAGAAAATAAAGTTCCCCGTGTCCCTAGTCATTTAAACTTTTGTGTGATATGGTGGCTAACAAAGAAAACTAGAGCAGAAGTATGTAAAACAGAAACTAATAACAAGTAACAAAAACAATGCATTAACGAGCAATGTCTGATTACATGATAGCTATTTATGTAATTCTTTTCAAACATCTATTGGTTTCCCTACTAATCAAAAATACTTGTATTTGAGACTCTTTTAAAAGAAAAAAGGTGAGTTTCAAAAATTATATAAACAATAAACATACAATTCATCCTACATGTGTCAATAGAACGACAAGTATTCTCACGAGAAACCCCCAATATTTTATTCGCTAAAAGTGAAATGGCCCGGTAAGAACAATCAACCAGAACCTTGGAATTTTATGAGAAAAATATTAAGGAAAAAAAGGCACACACAAGAAAGAACTGCCAAGAACCTCAGAATTGTCAATACAACGAATATGACTTCTACGACAACAAAACCTATAACCTTTCTTTCTCGCCCTTCTTCCTGCTTTTCCCAGATAAAGTGCTAATCTCAAAACTACAAGCAAGAATCAAGATGAAGAAGCTCAAAAATTAAAAAAATGAGGAACCAAACCTGATAAGTTGTTCTATCACTGCGAGATGATGTTGGAGTTGATCCACAAGTGCCATTTGCACGACTGGTCTCTGCTGAATCGTCTTTTCTATGAATTCTTAAATTCAAACTCCCATGCAGAACATTGGGTTCAACGTCACGCCCTTCATCACCAGATACCGATGTTTCAAAATCCAATTCCAACTCCTCGTCATAATCAGAATCTTCTCTTTCAGACCTTGGTACATCTTGTGAAGCATCACTATTAGCTTCTGACCGGTAGAGTATGTCACTCAATGATAATACTCTTCCAGCTCGAGGTTCAGACTTAAGTGCTCCATTTGCCTTGCTATTTTTTTCAGCTTCAGCTATCAATGCAGCCATCATGTAGGTTAAAAATATTGTCTACATGTGTGTGTGTGTGAGAGAGAGAGAGAGAGAGAGAGGGAGGGAGGGAGGGAGAGGGAGAGTATACTAAATTCGGTGTCCATATCAAGTGATGCAACTTTCCTTTGACCATTAAAAAAAAAAAAGGAATTGGAACCAAACAAGCAAATAAAATCAACAAAAGCACTAATGTAGCACATTGCAGATGATTACTCCGTTCACATGAGTCACTCACCAGACACTATTTTTCCAAGATGCCACACCAGCTTTACCACTGATCATGCAATCAAGTCCAATTATAATGACATAGCAATCAATGCTTCAGTTGTATGATCAATCATCATGGCATCATACAATGCAATACATTCAAAAAGTAAAAGTATCAGTCAATGTTATAGCTATTGTCTAGAAACTCTAGCACACTGATGAAGCAATAACTACAGACATGAATTTCAAGAAAATAATTTCAGAAACAGTCAGTAAACACTACAAAGTATGACACTGCCATGTTGTCGCTGTAGTTCTTCAAGAAGCAGATCAAATTTGCAGTTCTTTTTTCAACATAATCCCTTCAAGAAATCACCAACCAGACGTATCTCTCTTGGACAAATTTTCCTGAACACGACATTAATCAGAAAGCAAACCCAAGCCATTTCTGTTAGACTGGCTGGCGACACTGCCATGTCGTCGCTGTAGTTCTTCAAGAAGCACATCAAATTTGCAGTTCTTTTTTCAACATAATCCCTTCAAGAAATCACCAACCAGACGTATCTCTCTTGGATAAATTTCCTGGACACGACATTAATCAGAAAGCAAACCCAAGCCAGTTCTGTTAGACTGGCTGGCACTGCCAACTTTAGCTAGAAACTTATGATTAAGTATTTAAATCCTTCAGAAGTCAGAAGCAAACACGCATCCCCTGGTCGTGCCATAAGACAAGAAGATTGTTCAACGGTGGACTTCCAAGTGCTCATTAAAAGCATATCCAAACTAGCTCCATTTCTAAACAAGGCTAACTCTATCCACAATGGTAGTTTGTTCATTAAGCAGCCCAAGCTTCGCAAAACATGTACTCTGCTCAACAAGGCACTATCTACCTATCTTCTATGTTACATGGACTTTTCTAAAATAACGACATACCCGCGTCAAATACTTAATAATTGGACAAGGATGCGTGGGTAAGGGTGTGGTATACTTATCCCATTACAATTGATTATCCATACAAACATATTTAGTAATTCAATTTAAGACATAATTATGCATAAAACTTATATTTTAGGCATGAAATACTCTAAAAGCTCGTGAGTACCATATTATTCTACAAACAAAATAACTAAATAAATATATAAATATTCTCCAATGTCCCCATATACTTAAATGAGAAAATTAATGGATCCGACTACATATATACCTGACACTTCTACCCGAGTCCTGTAACATATCCTATCTTCTAATGGCATTTTTTGAAATTTCATAAACTTATGATGGTGACCTTTCTTTTCACTTGGAGAGAAGCTCAACTCAATTTAATAGCATTAGGATGACAGCAACACACTTAAAAGCTGTCTTCTTTTCTTATGCCATAAAAAAAGTTCACCAAAAAATTAGACGGTATTTTTTTTAAATAACAGCAGAACAGAAGTGGCAGTGTGCTTCTGGTCACTCGAACAATGCTTGAGCTTCTCTGAGTCATCCACAAGCACCTCACGTGAAACCTGGTTTTGAGCTTAAGCAGAGCTCAAATATACAAACAGGTTTGACTGAGCAAATCTGAGAATTAAATGCTCTGTTCAGCACCCCTAATTTATGGTCCCAACCTCTGGAAAGATACTATAAGCCTATAATTTGACAACCAGATGCTAAGCATAGGCAAGGATCAAATGCAACATATGAAAAGTATAAAAGTCAGCAACTATCCTCCTATTAATAACTTTGATAGGGGAAAATACTCGCACAAAGAAAGAGCAACAGGTTTTAAGTACCTAAAACACTTCTTTTCTTTTTTCAAGAGCAACTAGTTTGTCGAATGCATCTTAAATCTATCCAATATAGATTAGGTTAAGTGAGGAAACATAAAACATATTGAGCACCAGATTCGTATGAGATGGATAAATTAAGCAAAAGGAAGCCTTAAGGGTAATAAACATACAGTAGGAGTTTGGATAAACATGCTTAAATGGATAGGAAATGATATGAGATTAGAGCCGAAAGAAACGATGTGGTCAATTAAGGCTACAAATGTTTCGGAGAATCAATTTGGTTTCATGTTTGGGAGATCAACCATGGAGGCTATTTTTCTCCTAAAGAGGTTAACGGAACAGTATAGAGAAGGTCAAAAAGATTTACATAAAGTGTTCATTGATTTGGACAAGGCGTATGACCGGGTTCCTAGGAAGATTCTATGGAGAGTATTGGAAAAGAAAAGAGTGTGTGTCGCATATATTGAGGCGATAAAGCACATATATGATAGAGATGTGATATTTACGGACGACTGGCGGAGAGACTAAGGAATTTCTTCTTACAAGGCTCAGCGTTAAACCCGTACTTGTTTGCTCTAATCATAGATGAGATTAAAAGACATATTTAGGATGAGGTTCCGTGATGTATATTATTTGTAGATAAAATTATTTTAGTAGATGAAACGAGAGAACGAGTAAATGCTAAGTTAGAATTGTGATGGGAAACATTAGAGACAAAAGGGTTTAGGTTAAGTCAATACAAAACAGATTATATGGAATGCAAGTTTAGTCAAAATAGGACAACTGGTGGTATAAAGATTATAAAGAAAGAAAACTTCAGGTACCTTAGATCTGTGATGCAACAAAATGAAAAGATTGATACTGATATAAATCATAGGATTAAAGCCGGATGAACCAAATGGAGAAGTGTTTCGGGGATCTTGTGTGATCGGAAAGTCTCTCTCAAGGTGAAAGGAAGGCATTATAAGGTGGTGGTAAGATCAGTGGTGTTATATGGATCAGAGTATTGAGCAGTAAAACATAATCATATTCAGAAGATGGTAGTTGCGGAGATGAAAATGTTAAAATGGATGTGCGGAATCATAAGGAGAGACGGGATTAGGAACGAGAAGATTAAAAGCAAAGTAAGAATAGCACCAATTGAAAATAAAATGAGAAAATCATTTTTTAAGGTGGTTCGCCATCTTAGAAGGTGTTCAATGGAAGCACCGATTAAAAAGTACGAAAGTATGGAGATTGCCAGGAGTAGGAGAGGGAGAGGGAAAGAGAGACCTAAAAGAACTTGGGAAAAAACTACAAAAAATGACCTTGCCTACATAAATCTAACGAAGGATATGGTCCTAAACAGATTTAATTGACCTCGTCAAATCCATATAACCGACCCCACCTGGTGGAAAAAGGCTTGGTTTGGTTTATATTAGCATAGCAAAACATGCTAAACAAAAGATATGAACATGAAATAGCCAGTTAAAAGCAGAAAAATTAGCCAGAGTTATTTTAAACTAGAAGACTGTTTTGCGGCCTACCAGTTTCTATTTGGGCCTTTCGATGGGTTTGGGGTATAAAGCAAAAGGGGTGTTCGATGGGATCACTGAGAATACCATAGAAAATTATCAGACTGGAAGAAATGTTGTCTGTCTAGAGAATAAGGATTATCATTAACCACTCTCAAGTCCAAATGTTTCACTTTCAAGCAACAAGGACCCCCCTAATTTCAAAAATAAGGCATCTCCCATACCATTAATGAGACAAAACCAATAAATTCTACTTTCTTCAGATCGCATGAAAACAATAACAAAAAACACACAAAAGGGCAACATGTATGCACACAAACTTTCATGTCAACCACCTTATGTACCTCATCAGTACGTCTTTATCCAATCCTATAGCATTAGACAGACCTCTCTCTGTTGTGTCATAGAAACAAATTTTGAGTCTATAAAACGCACTTGAATGGGGCTTCCCATTGCCCATCAATCTAAACTCAAAGACCTAACATGCCCAATTAAGTGATCATCAAAATCAAGAAATTGTGACTGAAACCCCTTCTACCACTAAAAGTTTAGTGGTTGAAAGGGTTTCGTAACAAATCAGTAGTAAAGCAACATATCAGTAGAAAACTCAGTCCAAAAAAAAATGAACACTCAACCCTACCTCTATATGCTCTAGCACTCATCTCTTGATGTTAAGAATATAGAAAAACCATTACTTCAAGATCTACATATATTATGCTATTTTTTAGTCCTCGTTCATTTGGGTTGTTTTCAAAGCAAACTATATAGTTCCTTAATTCATAAGAGGGCAAAGGAAATTAGTTACTGATGACAGGGACGAAGAATCGATATATACACCATCATAATGCATGCATGACAACGAGCACAAACAAAAGAAATGAGATTAATAAATAAGCAAAGAAAGTAATAAAATTTCAATGTCAACCACAACTAAAGCTGAAATGCAACATATAGCTACAAACCAGCAGCAAGATGCTTTTTTATATCCTCCAAAGTGTCTGCAACTTCAGAATCCAATGGTGCCATCGAATAAGCGGCAATTGCAAATTCTTGAGCTTCCTTATGTTTTCCCAGCTGGAATAAAGCAATAAAATACCAATGAGGGACAGAAGTTAAATCGCAAAAAGTACCTTGGGATAAATATTGTTAACCACCTCACCTAAAAGCTCAAGCTATTAGAGACAGTGTGAACCTTATTATTTGTAATAACATTTTATACCCTCGGCAAGTACAACAGGCAGGCATTGATAGATAAACATTTCCCTTACAGTGCCTTCTGAGAAATGTGGACCATTAGAAAGCCTTTATAGGTCCCACGGTCCGGCAAGTGCAACTAAGACTAATTAGACATCGTTGGATGAAACTAAAATCATGTAAAGTTGAAGAGAGAAAGCACAAAATACCACCCCAGGTTTAAAGCCAGTAATCTCCGAAAAAAATCAAGTAGTTGATTGGTTATCAAGCCTCATGGGAAACATCATATCTGATAGACACATTACCAAGCAAAGGGATGGGCGAATTGAATTATTATCTGACACATAGAGTCTAAGAAGGAATATGTTGAGATATAGCATGTATACAGAAGAATCAAATGTCATTTACAATCTCCATCTGGAAGGCACCATTTTTTTCTATTTTAAATCTGAACATCTTGCCAATTTCAGGAATCTAATCTGGCCATGGTTGCTAAATGATGCAAAGGAAAAAATAAAAAATAAAAACAAACAGTCAGAAACAAGCAATGTTATAGGGTGTGCATAAAATTTGAAACATTGCTGCCAGTTCAAGCACTCTGATGAGTGCCTAAGAAATTAATAAGTCATTTAGTAATTATAAAGATAGAACCCAGTTGATTTCCCAATTTTCATAAATTCTTTTGAACTTACCTGCAATAAAGCTTCTGACTGTATGCGTAGTGCCCTAGATGATGAAGAATTAATCCTTCTAGCTCTGTGGCAATCTCTTAGAGCCATATAGGAATCATTCTTCCATTTCCGCTGAAAAATATCACAGATTAAAAACATCCAGGACTAAAAATACTACCCACAAGCCAAAATTTTGAAATTCAAAAACAAAAACAGTTTTAACTAAACCTTGAGTAACAAGGCTGCACGGATGCATAGACACTCGTGCATTAGTGCAGGGCCAATCTCACGGCCAATCCCATCCAAAACCTCATTGCAAGCTTCAATTCCGTAAAAATAATTTGTATTATCCATTAAGGATTTCTCCGCAAGTTGAACTAATTTTCTGCACTTGTCAAGCTGTAGAAACTGCATTAGACTCCTAAATATATAAAAAACTAATTACAAACTCAAAAATGAATAGATGAATGCAAATATCCATACCGTGGCAGAGACATTGCTTTTTAAACGAAAACCATTTCGGTGGACACCAGATATTGATGACTGCAATTCTACTCCATTGAGTATTGGAGTAAATGTCATGATCTTCAAGGCATCTTCTGCCGTATATTGCATGGCACTACGACCAGCTGCAAATCACAACACAATAATACATCTATCTTTTAGAAGTTAAAATAACAGAATTTTGTTACCAAAGGGATAGAACCAGACTAATCTAAATTTTAGAGAACATGTAGTTTAACTATTTTTTTTTTTTTTTTTTTTTTTTTTTTTTTTTTGTATTGGACTATTCTTTGTAAATGTTGGCATCCCCTTGACGCCTTCCTTTCTTCTATAAAGCGTTTAGTTATCAAAAATTTATATATATAAGAAGAAAAAACGACGGAGGTGGGGTATAAGAGACATACCGTGATTTACATCCATTAAGTACACATGTTCTCCACTGTAATTAAGGAGCACCTCATCACCATCTGGACTAAATGCCACATGTGTTAGGTGCAAGATAGAACGACCCTGAAAAGAAAAAGAAAGAATGTTAGAACAGCTTTTAATAAGCCAAATGCCCACATTAGCTTCCAGCCTATAGGAACAAGGAAAGCCTTTAATCTGCCACCACATAGTTGTAACCATCAGGTAGGGAGGTACCACTGCTTAAAACCACGAACACTGAAAGCATGAAAAAGTCAAACATATTGTAAAGAAGACAACAGAAGTTCCAGTTGTCAGACATTTGGAAGCCAGACACGGTTGTGCATTCTCTGCAACATTAAGGCACACAAAAAACATGCAGCCTACTAGATTTAAAATAATGAGAATTGCGCTCTAATAATCCACTGTTCACTGTCAAGCCAAGCCATCTTCACTAAAGGCAGTGAACAGAAACAAAATAATGAACCATGTCGATTATAGAAGTAACTTTCACAAAACTAGAAGGAACTATGCTAGGCCAAGGGTGCAAGGGTAGAAGGCAGACACAAACAAACATGGACATAAAAAAATTAATAAAACAGGCAAGAGAGCTGAGGTTTTTTTCCAGTTACTGTAATTCTTTTAAGAATAAAGAAATTATTATGGACGAGAGAGACAATATAATAGCACAATTTGAACAAAAGCTGAGGTTTTTCTGCACTTAGTACAATATTTATCGGAATAAAGAAATTATTATGAACGATAAAGATGATGTACTTGTGCAAATTTTCAAGAATAAAGTCTATAAATAAAGCACTGGGCCAACTAATGATTAGTGCCATCAAAAAATATAGGGAATTGCAGACTAACACAATCAGAAAGATGCATCGGGCAGAAATAGTTAACACAAGGAGGTGGTGACAACTTCGTTCGAGAGGATGAGAGTGGTGGAAGCATCCGTCTATCATACAAACGAGCAAAGGCATCACTGCATGCATTCACAGTGAGAAATCAGCATAAACAGAAAACAGTAAGTATGCGTCCAACTAAATTTGCTACAGAGATATACCTTCCACCAACAAGAAGTAAATGAGGCCTAGTGGAACTTATATCACAAGATTTCAGAGCCAGCAGCTGCTTAGGAGGATCAGTTAATGACTTCTTTGCCCCACATCGCAAGTCAAGCTGCAATCAAATACTAAAAATGCGTCAACAATAATACTGTAGGACAGTGTTATATAGACACTTCTATTTCTCTAAACGTACTAGTGTCCATTGAATATGACAATGATAAGGGTATGGAATACGTATCCAACTTTCATACTCAAATTAGACTCTTGGATACTCTAATTTTTAATTATAATTGAGTAGCAACAACTCGTATGGCAGCTAAGAACATTTTTTAGCCTTACACATGGATTAATAATAAAAATCTCCCCTTTTTCTCTAAATTCCGTTTAATTTCAATAACATTCCTAAATCATCAATGTATCTAAAAATCAGTACATTATACAATATTCAATGTATTTAGATGTTAGTGGCGTGTCCTATATCCATACCCAAGTTTTAAATACATATCCCAACATCCTAAAATTAAAGTTTTGGATTAAATACATATCCCAACATCCTAAAATTAAAGTTTTGGAATATCTAACACGATGGCATGAAACATCGATACTTACATTCGAATCCAGTAGTGGACCCCAGATTTCTAATCAATGCAGCAGATAAAAATTACCTACAATCAATTGATTGGAAGAAAGAGGACATTTTCACAATAAAATTAGTTTTTTTTTTTTTTTTTAAGGAAATTATGATTATGTAATAAAATTTAAGGGAATAATTTAAAAAAAAAAAAAACCTCAAAAATTATTTAACTTAGGGAGTAGACTATCCCAGTGCATGTGTAGAAAGAGGGGCAGTTGCGAGTGAGCGGCAAGGAAAAGCACTATGATGGGTCCTAATCTACCTAGCGTTGCCTAGCGTTGCCTATATAAGCACCGTTTGGTGTGCCAACAAATACTAAATATCTCTGAAAATCTCTCACACATTTTATTTACCCCGTACTTCGTAAAATCTATATAAATTTCATATATATTTACATATCCCAACAAATTTTTACAAACCCCAAAAACTTTTTCACAAACCTCAATAATGTTTCAACACATTTTAACAATTCTAACATAAATCCGTTAGAACGGATCCAAAAAAACCGTTCTAACAGTTTCTCTCTCCAACTTTTTCACGTAAAAGTCAAAAAATTCTAACTTTTCAAAAAAATCTGACACAAATCCATTAGAACGGAATAATAAAATTGTTCTAACGATTTCTCTCTCTTACTTTTTATCGTAAAAGACTAAAAATTACACCATTCATCTCCACGAAACTCCATTTGGGTTAAAAACACTGAACACCAAAACTTATCCCAAACCACATTTTATCTTGTTTTTTAACACTCCAAACGCTGCCATAAAGGTTTGGATGTTGTTTCTCTTCTCCCTCATTGCATCCCCCCCCCGGGGGTGCTGGGACGCTATTTCTTCTCTTCCTTGACTATTTTCTTCTCTTTTTGGCTTAATTTCTTCCTCATTCCACATCACACTAGGGGAACTTTTGTACAATTGGAAAACAATAATAGGTGTAAATGCAATTTCTAAATGAGAGGGGCAACAAGCTTCAATGTGGGTCTGCCCATGTCCTAGTCCATGTAACATAGTTCTAGAATTTCAATTTGTAGAAAAGATCAAGATAAAAAAATAAAAAAATCATACATCAACAAATTTATGCCATATCATAAAAATTTACACAATTAAAATAACTTCATAACTTCCTCAGCCAAAGGCTCATAAACCGCAAATGTAAAAATCAGCCATAGCCACACTAATTTTTGGTCCATGAAGAAACCATGATGAAAAAATAATTAAAAATAAATAAAAATTATGGTTTCATCATCCCAAGTTTGAAAATAGCTTTGAAACAGAATCCTCTTAGAACAACCATTAAGCATGGTTAAAGATACAAACACAAGATAAAGACAAGGCATAAGGACATGCTGACACAATAATTTTAAAAAAAAAAGGAAATTAACGAATAAATAAATATAATTTTTTACATAATAACTATTTGTTCTTTTTCTGTATTTCATGCTATAATACATTTACCATACACTTTAAAAAATTATTTCATAAAAAAAATTATAAGCAAATAATTTTATTAAAAAAAAAATCAAGGGATTCCAATTGTGTATCATATATTGTATAAATAACCTTATTTATGTATCGCATCAATAGAATTGTGTATCGCAAGTTCTTTTGATAAAGTAAAAAAAAAAAAAAGTGATAAGCAACATAGCTACCTATAAGTTAAATACATATAGCAAATAATGTAACATCAATTAATCTTGTTCAATTTAATTATTTTCCATATTTACAAAATTCACAAGCGTTATAACATTATGCAATAATGTTGATTAAAATGAATTAATCCTATCTAAGTAAATAATATAATGGATCCATATTTGTAATTGCAAATTCAATGGGAAAAAAAATGCAGTTATCATTTCAAAGACCTAGTCTCATATAGAATTCATACACATTAAACTTATCACAATGATTTTATGTTTTTTGGCTTTCTACAATGAATTGATTTGGTGTGGTATTCTGATCAGTTTACCAGAATTTTATTTTTCAAGGTACAGTGATTATGTGGTTCGCAGTGAGGTTGGTCAATTTTTTTTGCTTTTGGGGGGAGGGGGGGGCATCCATATCCATTTTCCCTCTGTTGTCCAGTATCCTTTGTGATGTTGAGGAGCAGTGGCCAAGATATCTCAGGTGTGTTCTACGCATAAGTTGGACATAACCAAACAACCTTAAACGAATTTCTCTCAATTTCTCTTCTACTGGCATCACCTCAATGTTCTTATATTTTTTTTTTCTTTTTTTATTTTGATAGATGTACCAATTCAACTTTATTTCAGCTATATTCATTTTTTATCCTATTTTTTCCTATATTACCACATATCCATCTTAACATCCTCCTTTCTGCTACACTCATCTTGAAAGAATGTTGTTTCTTAATGGCCTAACACTCTGTACCATAGAGATAGTTGGTCAAATAACTGTCCTGTAAAATTTTCCTAATAGATTAAATTCTCTAGTCACATAAAAAACCCCAGACACTTCTCATTTTTAACCACTCAACTTGAATCCTGTAGATAGCATCCTCTTCAATCCTATAATCTAGATGAACGAATTTTATTACTTATCAGCAAATTGAAGAAACATGAAAAAAAAACTGGTGGATGTAAATAAAAGAAACAAAAGCTATTTATGGGAGTAGTAAAGGGACATCAGAGGAAGTAGCAGCAAGATAATATTCTTTATGATCAACTCTAAGTCACCAATTCTCAACAAAAAATTAATGAAAGATTATGGCTAGGTTGCAGTTTCCACCCTTCAATTGATCCTGAATTGACCACTAACCCAATCTATCCGATTGAAATTGCAATCTTGGCCAAGGTACAATCAGAGGATAATGTTGTAACATGCTACTAACTGATTGTTCTAATGGCAGAATTCAATTAACCAAATCTAAGTGTCGTAGATGCATCAAAGATACTTCATTAGAATGATATGATTAATGGAGGCAAGGAATAATTTTCTTCAAGAGCATTCACCCAAAAGATGCAATTACAAATATCTTAGTCACCTAAAATGAAATGTGAGGGGAGTAAGACGAGCATATAAAACTTTGAACTCACTAAAACATTGCGACATTCTTGATGAGACGATCCAGCAGGAGGACAAGATGAAGCCTCCCGAAAATCATACTGCCTTAGAGTCCCATCTTCGCTTGCACTCCATACAACATTGGGGTTTCCAACTTCCACCTGCAACAGGTATGGGAGAAGCAAAAACAAGAATTGCAATCAAATGTAAAAGTTTTGCGGCATATTGACAAATCTCCACTATAATAACCGACAAAGAGAGTATAACAAGTATCTTACAGCTAATTTTTTTACTCTCCTGGTGTGACACTGAAACACTACTGAGGGGGTAATATCATATTCATCAGGTCCTCTACCCCTTAAACGGGACAGGTGAAAAAGCCGAACCTGCAATAAAAAAATAGGTTTACTTATGTCTATATTATAAAATTAGTCATCATATGAAAACCGTGACAATATGAATTTTCAATTATCACAACATTACTTCAGCATCTCCAGCACCAGAGACCAATAATTCATCAGAAGTTTCAGGCACAAATTTTGTACAGAATATATTGGCTGAATGGCCAGTCTCAATAGAGTGCAACAGCTTCCGGCTTGAATAGCTATAAATGTTGACCTGCGGAAAACAAGAACATCCATAAAAATAGTTGCATTCATATACATTACACACAAGCCATAACAAATTTCAGTGCAGTTACAAAAAAAGACAAGCAAGAATAAAGACAAATATTATCTAAAAGCAAACCATTAATGCTTTAAGAACACCACAACCAAACTGGTCACGAGGAAAAATAAGTTCCTAAATTTACGACAGAGTAATTAAAATTCCCAAGTATGAAAGCACTTATCCCTATCAGCTACTTATCCTCAACCCTAGCAATAACAATCACATAAAAGTAAAACCAATCAAGTCAACACTAAAGATAATACAATTCCAAAACGAGCATTAGCCCTTTGAGAAAGACCACCACCAAACTAACATAGAAAAAAATGCTGGAATAAATGCTGGAATCGTATCACAAAGTTTAACTATGATTCCCGTGTTCAGGTCCCTCAGGCATCTATCTCGAGAAATGTTAATTCTCAACATTGGCAACCTCTAGTCATATAAAATCACTACAATTCCAAAATATGTATCATGCAACTCCTTTGACAATTCAGCTCCATTGATCTCTAATGCCTTCATCAAGTCACTTCCTAGAGGCTCCATGATGGTTGACAACTCAACCCATCGACCTTCCCAGCCACAGCCGCCACCAACCATCCAATGAGTCAGCCATTTCCATCTTTTCTTTTTTTTGATAACTCAGGGTATTCGAGCCAATTTGCGCGCCCCTTGACTAATCCTTGGGGTCCTGAAGTTAATGACCGGGTAAACCTTAGTGGCCCTAAGGAAACTCGAACTAGTGATCACTGGGAAGCAAACTCAAAATCTTACCAGTTGAGCTACCCTTCAGGGTTATCAACCATTTCCATCTTCATTGGACTTTTCACCACTTCACAACATAATGACTCATTTCCAATTTCATAAGATTTGGAAAAATCACCCCTACAACATCCATTGTCATTTCGTCAGCTATGAAATTCTCCTTATCACCAAGTGATGCCACTGTCTCAGTATAGTGAGACATTAGATTTATGTGGAGCATTCCATCCACACACAGGTGGAAAATCACAACACCCAAAAACTTTCCGCTTATTGCAATTGAGAGAAACACTAGAAGAGGTGCAACAACCATTATCCAAAAGTCGCTTGTTCAAAATCCCATCACATAGACCACCACTTGACAAGGACACCATCCTCCTCGGTGACTACTGGTAAGCAATGGGACTGTTTTGTAGTCAAGAATAACAGTAGCTGATTCGATGAAGACGACTAAAGAAATTTCAATGAGAGTCGAAGGCAATTTGTCAAGGGGGTTTTGAGCAGAATGGTTAGGTTTAAATTTCAGGGTTTAATCGGTAATGCGTTGCTGCAACGGTTGTCCCTAGCTTTGAAAAAAAAAAAAAAACAAAGAACCTTTCTTAACTGCAACTGCAAAGCCCTTCCTGAAAATGAGTGAAAGAAATCTATGGAGAAGTTGAGCATGCGCAAAGAACGTTAGAAAAATAGCTTTATTTTTAGTATTTTATTAAAGGCCTTTTATATTTTGGCCCATGAATTTTAGATGATTATAATTTAAACCCTAATTAGGGTTAATAGGGATAAATATTGATTGAATCTCTTTGCTGATGCCTCCTCCTCTTCTTCTTCTTCTCCTCCTCCTCCTCATTTTGACGCAAGGTGCCAAAGCTTAAGCTAGGAAAGCATGAATTAGTTTCAATAGGAGAGGTACACACTGTTGAGCAATTGTTTTTTATAGGTATATTAATTATCACAAGGGGGGACATGACCTTCTGATCCAGGTAGGGTGCCTTTTCCACTTGAGCTAACCTTCCAGCTTTCATTTGCACAGAATTGAGCATTTACCAAGAGATTTACATTAAAGAGCACCATCCCTTGCCAAATCAACTTGATCTTCCAATTGAATCTTTTCCAAAAGTTAGCATGTTGAAAAGCGCCCTTGGGGGGGGGGGGGGATGTGGCATCGCTTTAATGGGCAGCACACTAATGGCCATTAAAAGAATCCTATCAAGCCTACAAGTCTACGACATGCTTTATATCATTATTCACCATTCCAGCCGATATCTCAAAGCTCAAGAAAGCTCTTAAGCCAAAAACAATTTACTTTTCTGAGCACTTCATTATCCTACATTTTGTTGAGATGCATCTCCAACTTGTGTTGGCCTAGATTCTTACTCAATACTCACACTTTTTACTACTATTTCATCAATGATTTTTTAATAAAATTTGATATGAAACAACACACCCATTATTTAGTCTTCAACTCAAAATATTTTTCACAGGCAGCAGGAATTGCACAATGTGTTCAGTTGATTGTAGCTCACTACATGTACTGAATAAGATTACAAAATTAGTTATGCGGAAGTATCATACTCGTGTATCATCAGATCCAGATATCAGGAGTGAACCGCTTGAGTTCCAAGCCACAGAATTTACACAGCCAAAATGCCCCTGTAAATGATAAATTATATCTCAAATGCCAAGGCCTGAAAATATATAATGCTACAACAATGCAAACTGAAACCGAAAAAATATATATATACATATAAAAAAAAAAAAAAAGGAAAGAAAGAAAGAAAGCAAGCAAGCAGTTATATCTCATGTTTAGAATAATTGCTCAATAAGTTTATTTTGAAGAAAGTAATTGTAAGAGGCTCATGTGGGAGGAAGACACATCTTTGATGCTATGCTTGTGGCAAACAAGTGAGAGGATTTGAGGGTCCGCGGAGGGTTTGTTGGTCAAATGGGTGCGGCATTCATATCCGTTTTCCCTCTGTTGTCCAGTATCCTTTGTGATGTTGAGAAGCAGTGGTCAAGGTATCTCACGTGTGTTCTATGTACTTTGAGGCATTGTCTGCTCTCAAAGGGGTAGGTTAATGTATTTAACAGTGAGATTATTTCTACTAGAAAGGAGTAGGGTGCCCAGGGCCTACCACGACATGAGGTTTAGGGTTGCCCACACTTTACGTGTCATTGCCATTTGGGTCTTCTCTCAAAGCAATGGCTATGCAGCATAGTGTGGTAGGAGTCGAAAAAAGACACATACCATCTTTCAAAAGGAAGAACACTTACCCTTACCCTTAGTAATAATATTAAATATTTTATCCAGACTTCACATTTATTTTATGACCATTCATACTATTCCCACATCAGATCATGCTCAAATTTCAAAAACTACAGACTAAAGTAAAGCTTTGGGAGCTTCTTGCTCCACATTGACTGCACTGTTTTTGGTGAGCTGCAAGTGGTTACTAAGGGATTTCTTGGTGTATAAATTCCCTCGTATACGCTTAAAAGAATTGGTTTTCCACTTTGTATAGATGGATAGGGGTGGGAAAGAAACAGAGTTGTTTTCTTTTTTGAATTTCGTTGACTTGGAGGTGTAACCCACAATCCATTGGATCCTTTTTGTGCATCTTCTCAATGTCTTTAATAAAATTTTCACTTACCAAAAAAAAAAAAAAAAAAAATATGGTTTCTGAGGGATTACTTACATAAAGTTAAGTATAAAAAAGATAAATAAATAACAAGACGAGTGAGATAAGGAGAGAGAGGAGAGGGGGGATCTTAGCCCTAGAGTAGCTCTAGCGCAAGTAGCATCAACAAGTTACAAACCAAACACAGCAAACTTAGATTATTGGATCCCAAAATTAACATAAACTTCCTGACTACCTAGTTTTTTATTATCAAATATAAATTAACATGATTGACCGTTTTCTGACCTCCATTTATTGCGATGAGTACTTTTTAATGGTTTTGTCCAGTCTTTACTCCCGAGACTGGCATCAAATTATTTTCTGCTATTATTGGACTGTGGGTGTGTTAAGAAGGACCTCAAAAACATGTGGTTGAAAATAGAAGATTTTACACATAAAGTAGCAGAATGGTAGGAAAGCTATAGTGTACATGGTAGCTCTAGCTACAGGCTAGTTAAGCACTTGCGACTGCTAAAGAGGGACACAGACAAATGGAATAAAGATGAGCAAAGATGAGCAAGGAAACATGGTAACAGGAAAAATGATCTAATGGAGGAGATTGCTCAGATTGATCAAAGAATTGAGTTAAACTTATTTCTGAAGATTATGTCCAGCTAATAGAGACCAAGAAAAAGGAATTTTGCAACTTGGTAATAATAGAGGAGACCAATTGAAGACATAAATCTAAAGTATTATGGCTGAAGGAGGGCGACAGAAACAGAAAATTTTTCCACTGTATAGCAAATGCTCATAGGAGGAATAATCACAAAGACAAGTTGTCAGTAGATTGTAGTATGCAGCATGGTTCATTTCTATGATGATTTGTTTGCAAAAAAAGGAGGATTGGAGACCTCTCCTGGAGGGGATGAAATTCCCATTGATCTCAAGCTAAATCTATGGATGGGATTGAATGTGCCTTCTCAGAAGCTGAGGTGGTAGATGCTATGTTCTCTATGGGGACAAGGCTCTAAGCCCGGATCGCTGAACCATGGCTTTTTCCAAAAATGTTGGGACACCCTCCGGTTAGACGTGCTAAACATGTTAGGTGACTTTTCCAAACAGGGAATTCATTACGAGTATGAATGCCACTTCCTCTACATTTGATCCCCAAGAGAAGCAGAGATGTAAATATCAGACACTAGGCCAATTAATTTAATTGGGAACCTATACAAAATCATCTCCAAAGTCTTAACTAACAGACTGAAGAAGGTGTTGTGGCAGTGTCCCGGAGTGCATTTGTAGAGTGCAGGCAAATCATTGAAGCAGTGTCAATTGAAAATGAGGTAATTAACTCAAGGCTCAAAAATAAAATCTCAGGAGTAATTTGCCAGCTAGACATTGAAAAGGAGTATGATCATGTTAACTGGGATCTCTTACTACATTTACAAGCAATAAGGGGTTTCAGGAGAAATGGTGGATAAATGGTGCACAACCTCTGCTAGAATATCACTAGGGTAAACAGCACTCCAATGAGCTTCTTTGGTGCTTCTAGAGGTCTATGACAGGGGGATCCTTTATCCCCTTACTTATTTATCTTACTAATTGAAGTCTTTAGTAGATCGTAAGTAGAGCTAGAGAAGATGGGCTTTTGAACAGCTTCTGTTTCGCGTGTGCTTTCCATGATACCACGGAAGTGTTCCATTTATTGTTTGCTGATTGTTAAGGTATCAATTGTCCAAAAAACTTAAACTAATAAAAAATAGACCTAACGATGTATATCAAGCTATTTGAACAATCACCTTAAGTGCAACCCCAATTCGCACATAGATTATAAACAAACAAACTAAATCAAACAAGGTATATCAATACAAGCAAACAAGGTGCACAACAATAAACAAGAAACAACAAAATTCAAACCCAATACCTCTTAGAACCAGATGTTAAGTAACTAATTATCCCAAAAACTTATATTATTAAGAAATGGGCCCAACAATGTATATTAAACTATTTGATTACTGATGATTCGATCATCATTTGCGAAGTGGATGTGACGCAAATAGGATGCCTCATATGCATCCTTTTTTTTCTTTGAGGTAGTCTCGGAATTGAAGTTTAATTTTGGCAAGTTAGAGATGATTCCTGTTGACAATATAGATAATGTGGATGAGATTTTAGTTGTGATAGGGTGTAAAGTTAATGCTCTGCCTTCAACATACTTAAGGCTCCCTTTGGGTGCTCCTTTTTAAGCAAGATACGTATGGGAAGGAGTGGAAGAAAGGCTATAGAAGAAACTAGCTTGATGGAATCAAAAGTACTAATCCAAAGGGGCTAGAGTCACCTTTAACTTTATCCAGTCTTCCCAGTTTATTTTATATCTCTATTTAAAGCCCCTAGTAGTGTTGTCAAGTGATTAAGGAAGTTCCAAAGAGATTTCTCATAGGTGATGATAAAGAAGGTTTCAAGTATCACCTAATGAATTCAAAGATGGTCTCTCATCCCATTTATGTAGGTGGTATTGACATTAAAGACTTTGAAGTATTCAATGAAATTTTGTTGGGCAAATGGCTAAGGAAATATAATTGTGAAAAAGACAAATTATGGTGGAAGGGTACTACATTTAAATAATAAGTGGGGGGAGTGTGTTATGGACCAAAATTAAAAGAAGAGGAAGAGAGAGACATTACTGATTTTTCCAAAGAAAATTCTCAGGAGGACACAATACTTTTTTATAGCTAACTAAATGAACTTGCCTAACTAATCTTTAACTGATTTTTCCACCAACTATAACAGCCTCATCAATCAAACTAGACCAATACCTTCCCCTCTAAAACCTTTGTCCTCAAGGGTAAGGTATGAAAAACAAAAATCAAATCTCAGAAGCAAATTCCAGCTATCACCTCCTTTGGACTCACCATCACAACTCTGCAAAGTCACGTTCTACATAGCAAGTTATATTCGTTGACAATGGAACCCAACTCTTGTCGGACATAGTATCAAACACTTGGCGTGCAAATCTGGCGCAACCTTCGCAAGGCCTAGAAAATCTCAGCATAATCTCTTGAGGTGGTGGTTTTGGGGAGTGGCCTCTTGTCTCCTTCCCATTTGTCTTCATCCAATTCTTCAGCATCACCTCCCTCTTCCTTCTTGGTAGTGGAGCACACATGGTAGCGAGATGGTAGGCATGAGTCAAGATAGAAAGAAACATCAACAGATTGAGAGATTGGTATTTCAAAATCAATTCTAATATTTGGACTGAGGGCTTGGAGAACAACCGATTGATTGGTTGTTTGGCATCAACAATGGCAATTTCTTTGTTCATGACTTGATTCTCGGCATCGACGATCCACTAGGTGTTGGTTAAGGCGATGTTGACAAAAAACAATCAGTTTTAAAGGAATGGAAGGCAACGTCTTCTTCCTCAACTCTTGCTTCGACACTCTCAAGTGAACCGACGGTTAAGATATTAGGATTATACATACGCGAATGGGTAAGCATGATAGCGATGCAAGCAATAGTAATGTTGGCGCCTGTTGAGATGGTTGGATTCAGGGAGGTATTCGTGGTGGAGATGGCGGAGGTTTCAAGAAGAGGGGAGATGATGACATTGGTGTAGCTATTCATTTGCTTTTGTGCCGATAATTTCGATACGAACTCCAACAGCTCATCCCATATCATGTTTTGATGTTCATACATTTTCTCCATTTGCATGGTTTGATTCTCCATCCACTTCATCATCTGATCCAATCAAATTTCTAGGAAGTGAGCTTCGGACAACTCATCTTCCTCCATTGTAGGTCTAAGCCCTGTCATTGCCAGGAAAGGAAGCTCTAATACCTTTGTTATGAACCAAAATGAGAAGAAGAGGAAGAAAGAGAAATTGAGAGAAAATTCAACAATTAATTACTAATTTTTCCAAAGATAATTCTCAGAAGGATACAATTCTTTTTTATAGCTAACTAAATCAACTTGCCTAACTAATTTTTCCGCCAATGATGATAGCCTCATCAATTAAACTATATAAGAGTGACTCACTATTAGGAGGAATACTGCTATTGGCACTATGGACCAGGAATCGAATAAGATGCACGAATGTAATAAAAAAATTAGTGGCATCTCAGAAGTGGACTAAAACCAAATTCTGGATGCATAGGTGGAATTCGAAAGTCCTATCAATGACCAAGGATGTAATTGTGACAAATTGTGTGACTTCTAATGTGTCAGTAATGGACTGGGATTTGCAAATGTAGAGGAATCTTGAAGACTGGAAGATACTGAGTTTTATTAAACTTCTGGGGTTAATCCAATCGATGAAGCCCATGACCAACAAGGACAATGTACATTGGGTAGCTTCCAAACTTGAGAAGTTCCTACTTCTTAGTAAGCCATTCTACGTAGCTTTGTAAGGAAATATAGAGAGAAGGATTCAGAAGCAAGGAGTGACTCTAAAGGTGGCTTTCTTCGCAGGGTATATGATGCACGGAAAGATTCTAACTATATAACCTACAGAGAAGAGGTTTTGTTCCAGCTAATAGGTGCAGCTTATGTAAGAATCAAAAGGAGTCAATTGCTCATATTCTCAATCACTATGATTGGATTTGTGAAGCCTACTACTTGCTAGTTTTGTGATCCATTAAGAGTTCCCTCAAGATCCAAAACAATTGTTCTGCGCATGGTGGGGCTCCAATTTATGGAAGAAGAAGAAGAAGGCTTGGAGGTTGTCCTTTTTCTGCTTGATTTGGTTGGTTTGGTGTGAGAGGAACTAAAAATTTTTCCAACACAAGGAGTTGTCATTATATGGTATTGATAGCATTTGGTTGAGTTAATTGTATAGTTGGGTTGATGGGGTGTATGGATCCAGTTATAGAATTGTTTCTAAGTTTCTTTGATGTGTCTTTTTAAGGCTTGTTATTGGGTTCGTATAGCCATTCTCTTGATACCCTTTTCTATTTTTCTTTTCATAGATAAAATCAAATTAGTTATTTATCAAAAAAAATTATTAACAAGCAATTTGACCAAATGAGTCATCCATAGTGCTAATATAATGAGGAGTTCTAGAAAACAATATATCAAGCCAAGGGAATTATTGTGCTTCTAAAATCTGCTAAATATTTGGGTCCAATGCCTCAGATTTTCATGTAGCTTTGGAAACATAATTGGAAAGGGTGATAGAATTCTGTTTTGGAAACATAATTGGTTGAATATTGGCTGTCTTTCACAAGCTTTCCCTGAAATTTATGTAATTGCAACCGACAAGAATGCTCTAGTCTCGGATTATAGCATTGGCTTTGGATCGAACAAAATTTGGAATGTGCAGCTACGAAGGAGTTTAAATAACTGAGAATTGGATAGCTATTGGGCACTGCTGGAATTACTTTACTCACTACAAATGAAAGACATAGCTGATGAACTGATTTGGAGGCAGGCCAAGATTAATGCTTTCACAGTTAAGTCTTTCCATCTTCTCTTAGAAGGAGGGGCGAAGGATAACTTCCCTTGGATGAAACTATGGAAAACTCCTGCTCCTACAAAGGTTATCTTCTTCCTTTGGTATGCCGCAAGGGGAAGGATTTTGACTTTGAAAAATTTTAAATCAAGTGGATACTCCTTGGTTAATAGATGCTCTTTATGCCTCAGACACGAGGAAACCATAGATCATCTAATCCTCTATTGTGTTTGGTCAGCTGATTTTTGGAGTCTTATCCTCTCATACTTTGGAGTTCAAATGTGTTTTCCAGCAGATCTAAAAGGTCTTCTCTTAACATGGTGGGGACAACCATTAGGAAGAAGGAAGAAGAAGAGTTGGAATCTAGTCCCCTTTTGCTTATCATGGTTGATTTGGAGGGAACGCAACAAGAAGCTATTTGACAATGTTGTTAGAACTGTTTTATGTTCCAAAAATTTATTTCTTGCTTGTTTATATAGTTGGGTAGAAGAAAGAAAAAAGATTGATCTAGGCTCCTTTGTAGATTTTATTGCCAGCATGCAGTGAGTAGGGGGATCTTTGTAGCTTACTTTCTTCTTATGACATCTTTTTGGATCTTTGTAGCTTACTTTCTTCTTATGACATCTTTTCGATACTTTTAATAAAACTTACATATCTTTTCAAAAAAAAAAAAAAATGATTTTCATGTAGCTTGGACCCCTTCCACACAATAAAACAAGATGCAATTTCGTCGCTACTCGAGTGGCTTCAAGCTGGACCAACTAGAAGCTAACCCATACTTGGAAGAATACAGTTGCCAAATACACAAAAAAAAAAAAAAAAAAAAGGAGAGAGAGAGTCTGGATTCCAAATAATGCAAATCAACCCAATAAAACAAACAGTACACAACAGAAAAGTAGAACCATATAAGTTAAAATGATTAAGGAGAAGTAAAACACTAAAATTAAACAATTAAGGCACATGAATATGCAGACCTCCAATTCTCTTTCCTGGGAAAGCCTTCGTATCAATGAAGAGTGCATTTGCAAACTGCGACCAATGTCCTACAATACAATGAAATATTATTTACTGTAAGCACTGGCTCTACCTAATTATAGCCTTAGTTAACGAATTACATTTCATCCATGTCTAAAACAATTAACACTAAACTAATATCAAAATGGGCTACGTTTCCGACGGAACTCAAAATAAGTTAACCCCCCCCCCCAAAAAAAAAAAAATGACCCTGGCGACAACAACACCGTGCGCAATGAAACAACTGGTGTTCTATTATTCAACAAGTATTATCTCATGGAAAAAGTTTTACTACAAACTACTTCCAAGCTAAGCTCAATCGGTTCCATTCTCTTATTAATTTCAATCCGAAAACCAAGAACCAAATTCTTTTCTTTTCTTTTTTGTTGTTCCAATTAATTGTCAGATAAAAATTCAATCGAAGAGCGTAATTCGATGAAAAACTGAAGCCAGCGAATCGAAATGATCATGAAGTAATAAAGAATTTGATCAATCGGATTTCATGCGAAGTGTCCAGCGAGAAGAGATGATAAAGAGAGATGACATACGCAGCGGACATTGAGAATTCGCTTGTCGACCAAGTCGGTGATGTTACCGTCATGAAAACAGATCGACTCCATTCCTGGAGGAAGCTTCGAGAAAATCTGCGACTGAGAAACCCTAACTCAGTGGATTGCGATGGTTATGTCACTGATCTCTCGCCCCTATGTGCGTGCAAGCGATCAGAGGACAAGAGAGAGACTCGGTTGAGTAACTCAGCCTCAGCACACCTCTGTTGCCGTTTCGCGGAGATGAAGCGGTGTCTTTGTATTTTTTACGCGCACAGACACGTGTGTGCCATCGTGTTTTTCGGCTGTTTGGCCTACGGGGCGTTTCTCCGGAATTCTACACTACTCTGCATCTGGACGATCAATTTAAGAATTATGTCGTTATTCTTGTTCTTTTTTTTTTCCCATGTAGTCAGAGATAAAAGGTATTTACAAATCATTCGAGTCCGGTTCAAAAAAAACTCAACTCGTATAAAACGAACTCAAATTAAGTTTAGTTTATAATCTATTTTAAATTCAAACTCGAATCTAAAAAAACTAACAAACAAGTTTGATAAAATAATATATATATTTTTAAATAATATTTTAGTATTTTTTAATAATAATTTTATTATATTTTTTATAATATTTTATTTATTATATTTTAAACTAAAAAATCCGATCCTACCTAGTAAAAAAAAACTTAGTTTTGTTTGAGATATTTAAAACTAAAACGAAGTCGTTTTTATTTAATTGAATTATTCACGAACTGAGTTCGACCTAAATTCTTTTTCATCAAGCCAAGCTTGAGTCTATATAGAAACTCAAATCAAACTCTAACTCGAACTTAAACTCTATTCAAAAGCTCAACTCATTTCTACCTCAGTATATAGTCTAGTTAATTCATGTATCTTATATTTTTTTTTTTAAGTAACTCAATAATTTCTTCACGCAATTCATAAATTGCACTTAAAGTTCTAAAAATACCTATTGAATAAAATGATAAGACTCCATTAAAATATTTTAATTTTTTCAGTAACCAATTGATGAAATATTTCGTTTATTTCGGTGTGAAAGCACTGGAAATTTATATGATTAATTGTTAAATTTTTTCAGCAAATGATTGTTAAAATTGTTTGATTTTTTCAATAAGTAACTGTTAAAAGTTTTTAATTTCTTCAATAATCAATTGCTGAACTATTTCGTTTATCTATCGAAAACTTGTTTTAGTAAGTAATTGTCGAATTTGTTTGATTTTTTTATTAAATGGTTATCGATATTGATTGTGCAGAGTTTTTTTTTTCTTTTTAAAGTATGAGTTATATAGTAAATATGGAGTATAATGAGATCATTTTATATTAGAATATTTTTGCATTAAGAAGAGAAAATTTTAGTTGAATTGCAGGAGAAAAAATAGGGTCGCCAAAGCGACACACTTCAAGAATTCGGTTCAATTAAATTCCGTCCACAAAATACGTAAAATAATAATCTAGGGGAAAAGTGATTTAAATTGTATTGATTTCGGGTCAACCCGCTCCACTTCGGCCTCTCAAGCAACCGCGTTAGATTGGCTCAGGTGGGGATCAAAAATTCTTAACTCAATGAATTTATGTATTTTAAAAACCTTATTACAAACTAAATAAATTAGAAAAAAATATTAAAAAAAATCTAAATAAAGAAGATGAGCTACTAAATGATGTAAATAAAAGAGGTGAGTTTTTAAAATTAAAAATAGTTTATGAATAAATAAATTATAAATATATTTTAAAAATACAAAAATAAACAATTCGAGTTAGGTCAGAAGGGGAATGCCTCAAGCCATGACTCGGACATTTAGGGGAAGAGGACAAACTTATAACGGCTCGGTCGAAGTTGGCTCACCCCTCTTTGCCTCACTGCCCATATGATAACTTTTTGTTTTATATTTGTTTTTAAAATTTTGAAAAACTAAAATTAAAAATATTTTTTCAAACAATTTAAAAACAGAAAGATGGTCTTTCACTTGTTTTTTCAAAAATTTGTTTTAATTTTTGTCATTTATTATTAAGCATGATTTTTATTTATAACAATAGTTATCCTCTACTACGCTTGGGTCATGTTTGTTTCTAGGATAAAATGGGAGATTGGATTAGCAGTCCATTATTTTTAATCAAGTTGATTTTAATCCGATGTTTGGTTTGCAATATTAGAACTCTGGACTGGACTTCATATCCCCCAAAATGGGAGATGAGTAATACCATAGGGGATGTAGTATTACTCATCTCATATCTCTGGATTTGTTTCCCGTCAAAATCTAAATATTCAGAATTAATTCCTATCACATCTTATATCAAATCACAACTTTTATCCCACTTTATATCCCTCCAATCAAACACTAAAAAAATAATCTCACATCCAATCCCATATATTATCTCACCATATTATTCATACCCCATCATCCAATCCCACTAAACAAACATACCTTTGTTACTATTGTCACTGTTACTAACACTATTCCTAATCATTGTGACTTACTTTTCTACCACCATCAACCACTATTTTTTCTCACACTATTGATATTTTACATTTTTTTATTATATTTCTTAATTATATTTATACAAAATTTGTACACATCAAGCATATTTTTATTTTTATTTTCTTATTGAAAAGCATAAATAAAAATAATAATAAAATATAAATAAAAAATAAATTAAAACCGAAATTATTATTAAACATCACCTAACCTATAAAAAATGTTAGCATAGTTATGAGTGATGTAATTGTGTAGTATAAATCATTTATGTGTATAAGTTGAGTTTTTGTCTTGAATAATATTAGTTTTGAAAAATATTCTTTATTTAGTAACCTCTCAAAATTAATTCTCAATCTAATACTTTTCCTACTACATTTAGAAAGTTATTTAAATTGTAAATCATCTTTCTTTTTATTTCTATTATTTAAAGTTCTATTAAACAATAAAAAAGTTTACAATACATATAATTGCCTAAAATAAAAGTAAATGTGGACACAAAATCTATTAGTTTTTTTTTTTTTTTCTAAAAGTTAAATTGGTAAGAGCAATAAAATATTTTAGAAACTATATTCTATTTCCATGGCTATATGGATATAAAATATTTTATTTTAAGAGGTAAGGGTATAACTTAATTAAAATTATCAAGTAAAAATAAAAACAAAAACGAAAAAGAAAAGTGGTACTTTACAATTGAAGCACTTGCCTAAAATAAAAAATGATGCTAGAAGAACAATATTAAATTTTGGATTTAGTTTTCAAAAATTATTAAATTAGGAGTGTTTTTCAACAAATGATATTATTGTGGTAGAAAACTTGTATAAGTTCGACGGAAGAATTGGAGTAATCGTCCCATAAGGATTATGTTCAACATAATATTAGCATAGTTACACGAATGTTTCTTAACCCTTTAAAATTTATATAAACATCTCTTGTTTTCAAACATTGTTAAGAATTATCATATTCTATTAATTTAATGTATAATGATGTCTTTAAACAATTTAAAACCAACTAATAGATATTCCCTAAACATTTGAAAATTACACAAACATCTATTTATTTAAAGTAAGATTTCTACACATTTTTAATTAACATCGTTACTTTGAAAAAAGTTAAGCACATCATTATTATCTCAATTTTGTGTTTTCACAAAATCAGTGGACTATCCATCCAATAGCAATTAAAGCTAATTTATGAAAATCATTTTATTATGGCTACGTCATGAATTATAAATTACACGTCATAATAAATTATAAAATTTCTAAATTTAAGTATTTTAAATTCATCGAATTATATAAATACCATTATTTTTTTTTCTTAAAATCTTATGATAGGGTTGTGACTCCTTTTGATTCACGAAACACATAAAAATTTGGAGATCGCGGGCGTTTACATTGCCGTGTAGTATAGCCAGCATAGATGCTCGCTTGCACGATCGCTGAAATGGACACTGAGGAAAACAAAGTGCATTGCATTGCTGTAAGAAGCTCGATGGGGGAAGTCACTCGTTTTACTGGGAAAAAAAACAAGAATTGTACACTGCGGCAGATTAGCTCGCTAGGAACTTCGTCCTAGCGAATGGCTCGTCCAATTTTAAATATTTTGAACATATTGTACAATAAAACTAAGTCTATATTAGGGTTTTCGAATGTTAGAGTTGAGAAAAAATCTAATAACAAAACGATAGTGTTATACAAGGGTTCTTTAAGGATCTTTTATTTCTCTTTCATAATCCCTTACTCTATTGTTGAAGCTTTATATTGAAAGCTAATTTTTTTCCATACCTATGAACAAAATCAAATTGTTAAACTATGTAAATCTCATGTTCTTATATCATATGTGAATTTTTTGTATTCGTTTATGAGTTCACCATTATTAAATTATTACAAGAAGAAGATCCTATATCTTGTACAACAAATTGGTGTCAGAGCTATACATTTTAATATGTTTGGAGGAAGTTTTTTGTACACAAAGTTCAATGTCAACAAATTCAACAAAATGAGAAATTTTGGATTATGGTAGAGAATCATGAAGAATCAATCGCTACAATAGGGAATAGTGAAAGCGTTAGTAACAATGAAACTAAAAAGATGAAGGAAGCAAATTGGTTTGAATTTCAATCAAGGGCAAAGTGACAATCAGCTTATATTTTGATGATGACGTGATACAGTAATATTAAGAAAAAACCGTCAGTAGAGGTATAGAACAAACTGAAACATGATACATGTCTAATTCTCTTACGAACAAATTTTATCTTAAACGAAAGTTATCACTCTTAAAGATAGAGGAGTACTCAAACCTAAAAATAAAGAGGAGTACTCAAACCTAAAAATAACATATTAATGCATTCAACCAAATCATTGGAGATTCGAAGAGAATAGAAGTCAAGTTCGAAAATAAAGATAAGACTCTCATATTATTATACTCATTATAGAATTCATTAATGTACAAGAATCTAATAACAACCCTTACCTACGGTAAAATGACTCGTCTATTTAAGAAGATCACTACTACCTTATTAGACTTTCAACAATGATAAAAGCACAGTGATAGTCTTGTTGTGAGTTATA
>QLOD02000030.1:7053854-7071230 GCA_003260245.2 Sideroxylon spinosum | reverse complement strand
TTACCTTTGATTCAGTATGAGAACTTTATCTTGAAAGGATTCCAGAAAACGAATATGATCCATAGTTGTTAAGGCGTGTAGGAATATTGTGCTTCTGATTGCAGCATTTTAGCAATTACTCTCTCTTTGGGTCAGTTAGTGCAAGATTGTGAGCATAAATAAAGGTGAAATTTTTTAGTTGAAGAATGGATGTACTCATGGCTGGCCTCTGGTCTGGTGCTGCTGTCACTTTCTGTTGCAGAATGGGACACTTAAGTATTGCACAATTGACTGAATTATTGGCTTAAAATGAAATATATGAAGGTTTAGAGAAGTACTAGAGAAATATATGAAGGTTTAGAGAAGTACTAGAGAAATATATAAAAAATATGTACTGATATAAATATACTTGCTTATTGAAATTCAAAATTATAGAGCCATTACTATATATAGGTGCTCTTGGTGTGATCTGAATGTCATTTTAAATAACAGTTCTTCCTGATGGGTATTTGCTGTTTTTAAAATCAGAACTGTCTTTGCGTGCACGTTTATGGGTGTTTTCCGTTGTTTCATTTTCATGATTTTTAAATGTTTCATCTGCCTTGATTTTACTTTTCAGAGTGCTGTTCCTCAAAAGGGTAGTGAGGTGAATCTAACCCTTGGTGGTATTGATCTTAACAATTCAGGCAGGTTGGCTTGCTGTTTCCATTTTTTTTTGTGTGTTTTAACTTGGAATTGGTTATTGTTATTGGAATAGTTTACTCACACCTATATGATTCTTTTCAACAAATTTTTAGCGTGGTTGTCAAAGCAGATAAAAAGCTTTTGACTGTGCTCTTTCCTGATGGTCGTGATGGCCGAGCTTTCACACTGAAGGTGCCATTTTCCTTGTTTACTTTGGAATTTTCTTTTGGTTGAAACGTTCTGGCATTGATTTTCCCCTAATTCAAATTCTTGCTCTACCGTCGTTTTCTTTTGAGTCCAAATTTAATTTTCTTCTGTTTATTTTCACGTCCCTCTTTCTCTCTCTAGAATTAGTTGATCTTTGAAGTCATTTCCAGCTGCTGTGAGCTGTAATAATGAGAAATGCTTCCACACAACATTCAAAAGTGCGAATACTTTTAGTTAGTAAATGCCTTAAAACATTTTATTTGATTTCTCAAGCTATACATCAGCCTGTGGAGATACAATTGGACCCCTATAGGCAGAATAATGGATCTATTCCCAAATTTGTTTGAGTTGGCATTAGATAAGGTGGCCTTGGTCGGAGACTATCTGGGGTAGCAAGGGGAAGTTGACACCTTGAATGCTATTCTACGGAGGGATCTCTTCAATTGGGAAGTAGAGCAAATGGTAGCATTATGGAAACTTTGAAAAGAGGAGATGGAACAGATACGTTTGTTGGATTTTTATCAAGTTTGGAGAGTTTAAAGTAAGGTTCTTGTATAAAACTTCGGTAGGGAGTAGGGTAGAGGAGTTCCTGTGGGGGAACATTTGGAAGACAAGATTGCCATCTAAGGTGACTCTTTTCACATGGTGTGTGATAAGAGGGAGAATTCTCACTATTGACAATCTCCAAAAAAATAGTTTAGTGTTGGTAAAGAGGTGTTGCATGTCCAAGGAGATAGGCTAGATAATTGAGCTTTTGCTAATTCATTGCAAGTGTGTTAGAAGTTTATGGGATGTGTTTTTGTCAAGCATTGGAGTTCAACATGTGTTTCCAAAGGATCCAAAGAGCTTGTTAAGGACTTTGTAGGGTTTCAAAGTAAGTCCCAGGTGGAGGAAGGCTTGCGCCTTTTTTTGGATGTTTGGGTTACTTGGAAGGAGAGAACTAGAAGATGTTTACAAGGGACAAAATAGCCTTCATACAAACTTAAGTGTCTTTTTTTGTCTACATTATATAGCTGGTTGGTGGGGGGTATAGAACTGAATTTAGATTCTTTATTGAGATTTGTAGAGTCAATGATAGTATAGGTTTAGGCAGGCTTTAATGTAATGCTACCCATTCTCTTAATGCCTCTTTTCTGATTAATAAAATTATATTTATTCACTGCAAAATTGGAACCCTCTGAACAATCTACTACTTTACGTTAAACAAGGAACAAAATACCAGTTCTTCTTTTGTAAAATGACTGAAATTTGTTTGATTCCTGAGATACTAAAATGAAACACTAGTGGAATAATGATGCTGAGACAAAAAGAGTATACACACAATGCATATGCAAGTTATGCCTTATAAACTAACACAAAATAAGGAAGCACACAAGGAGAAGTTAAAATTTGTAATTGTATAGAAGTTCTCTTAGAGTTAATGAGTTGTAAAGGTATCTCAATCATAAAAGTAGTAGAACATATTAGACAATTTTGGTAAAACTTTGGCATGGCTTCATAAAAGGTAGACACCCTTATTTATAAAAAATAAAAAACGGAGACAAGGTGTGACATCTTCTTGATGTTTCTTAATTATTAGCTCTCAATCAGTAAACTTTTACTTATCAAAAAAAAAAGGGAGACAGGGGCGAAGTATTTTTCCTTTATATAGTAATATAATGTAGTTTTCCGTTGGAACACTGTAAACTATGCTAAACTACAACATAATGTACTAAAACAATTAATTATTCAATTTATTTTATTATTCGATTTTCATACATGTGGATAAATTTTTGGATAAATTTTAAGTTTACTCCTAGACATATTTATGACTCTTCATATTTTTGCTGCTTTTGAAATGTTTCCATTTCTATGCTAATCGAAACATCCAATTGAAATGAGTTTGTATCCTTGATATTAAAGTGATGCTAGGCTTTTTCTGGTTTGGTATCTCATTTTACAAAGACCAATGTGCAACCTTATCATCAGTCATAACTGATAATAAACTTAAGATGGATAAAACGTTATAAGAGTTACATCCAATGGCCAAATTTCTCATCAATTATAAGATCCTACTGCTATAATTACTCCCAAAATCTTTTCTCTATACTTTGAAGTTTGCTATCTTTCAACTAAATAAACTATCCACCGACAAAAAATTTCAGCTATTGACACTAAAATGTTTAGAACTTAAAAATAAAATTTATAAGATTGCTAATTAATCCCATTTGCTAGCTGGTATTGGAGTAAGCATAAGGGTTTGTGGACCTTATATGAAGAGTTCACTCTAAATTGGCTCTTAGCCAGAGTCATTGTGGAATTTGGTGATCAAAATTAAACACAACCTCTTGAACAATGGTATGGATCCTAGGATGGTTGAGAGGGCACTCTGAAAAACCCTTTGGGTGTTAACAATTCTCCTAGTTCAGTAAATGGGCTGTGGGTAATGGAGAGAGAATCCATTCTTGGGGAGATTGTTGGGGGGGTATTTTTCCATTTTCTGATTTATTCCACAGCCTACACACAGTGTCCAACAGACATTTCTCAACAATTTCTTTTATGACCTGTCTCAATTCTTCTCCCTCCCAATTTCATGAAATTTTAATTTTCTTCAAAAGTTTAACGATAGAGAAACTTTTGTTATCTCTCCCTACTATCTTATACTAGATTTTTCTTCGATTAGGAAGTCTTGAATCCTTGGAAGTCCTGGAGTTTATACATGTAGATCCTTCTTTGAATTTTGAACAATCCAAACATCCCACTTTTTCCTCCTTTCTAGGTGATTTTGAAGGTGAAAGTGCCAATCAAAGTTAAACTATTTGTTTGTCTTGTGGTCAGCCATAAAAACAAAAAAGTTCAATATCTTTGACACGCTTCCAAAAAAGAAGACTTACTTTGTCACTTCAACCAAATTGGTGCACCTACTGGGGCTGATTGCTGGGTTTGTCCTGATATTGTTTCTGATATGCAGTCTATAAAATTCTTAGATCTCGGGATTGGTCGAAAGGCCAAAAATTTGTGGGGCTATGTTGTGGTTGGGTTGGTTTGGATATATGGACAGAAAAATTCCAGAATATTTGGGGATTCTAGCAATGGTAACCAAGTTCTCGGCTTTTCTATGGGTCTCACTCACTCCGAATTTCAAGGGAACTCCCCTTTTCCTAACTAAGCATAATTGGGAGGAATGTTGCTCCTAGACTTTTCTGTCTGTCTTTGTTGTTCTCTGTCTTTCTACTATTTTTATTTTCTTTTTTATGTTTTCCTTTTCTTTTTTGGTGGAATTCCCATCCTCTTTTCTTGTACTCATCTTCTCCTTATTAATAATATGTTGCTTATTTTTATTTATTTATTTAGTTTTTTTTTTTAAATTGCATTTAGATTTTTATTTTCATTTTTTTTAAGGTAGGAAAAACAATGAGCATTAGAAGAGAGCATTTGGTAAACTTAAAATACGTGGGGGCAAAGCGAACAAAAATTGCAAGTTTTTTCTTTATCATTATTGTTATTATCGTCATTAATGTGAGAACGCTCTCGTCTTATTATGTAAAATTTGCTCCTGCTATTATGGTATTCTTATTATTGGCTTTTGGTGCTGCAGGCTGAAACATTGGAGGATTTACATGAGTGGAAGGCAGCGCTTGAAGAAGCCTTGTCACAAGCACCAAGTGCCACTCTTGTGATGGGGCAAAATGGCATATTGAAGAATGATCAGTCCGATGCAGTCGATGGTTCTGTAGAACAGTGTATGCTTCCAAGTGCTATGATCACGTGTAACGGTTTTTTCTTCTTGGATACTTCTTTTTTCAGGTCTCCTGCAGTAGAGTTCTTGAATCGTTGATTTAATTTCATAAAACAGTCCCTCAATTGACCAATTTTTTTTTTTTTTGGATATATAACCTTAGCTTTGATTGGCTTCTATGCCAGTATTCTGGTCTATATGGTTAATATGATTACATGTGGCCAAAGTTGGATCCTTTTTCAGGGTGGGGGAAGGAGCTTGACTTTGTTTCTTTAATTATTTTGTAACATATTAGTTTCTGTCTTTCTTTGGGCATTGAAACAAAAATTTGTGAAAACTTAATGATGGCTGATATTCGGAGGAAATTTTCTCTTACTGTTTCTGTAGCATGCAAATTTTTTTTGCATTTTCCTGACTTTTGGTTCATTAGTTGTGATTTTCCTAATCTGCTGAGCCATTGATATAATTTTATTTCATGGACTTGAAAAAGAAGATCAATGACTTTCTTTCTGCTGTTATGTTGATGTGGTATTATTTTAAATCTGGGTAACCTGACTTGTCAAAGTGTTTTCAACTTTCCTGAAAACCTCATGTCTTTCTCTTTGTTTTGTTTTTTGTTTTTTGTTTTTTTTTTTCCTCTGTAGTGAAGGATAGACAGCCAGTGAAATCCTTTGTCATTGGTCAGCCAATTTTACTTGCTTTGGAAGATATAGATGGAACCCCATCTTTCTTGGAGAAAGCCCTTAGGTTTGTAGAAGAACGTGGTGAGATATCTCTTTTCACTAATATTTCAAGATTTTAATGTAAAATCACTTCAGTGATTTGTTGGTTATCTAGCTTGTCAAGATGCAAATTCTTGTTGTTGTCTTTTTTGAAGGAAAAATGGGAAAAAATAGCTAGAGATATAATCTGTTAGTTATGTGAATGACAGTTTTATGCATGACTGGTTCACAGCATTGCCTTATCCATGTCAAATAATATCCTGAATTCCATATTTTGTGTGAGGCATTAGACTTGAAAAGTTCTTCAGGTTCCACTACTTAACAGTACATCTTCATCTGATTTTAGTATTGATTGCTCGTATGGAAGCCTTAGAATACTGGAAAACATTGTAATATATGCATGATTTCAAAGTAATCCGAAGTTTCCCATTTCTAATAGAAGATGGGATAGTATGATTAGGGGATGATGGAATTTTTAGTAAATTTTCTCCAACATGATATGGTATTATGATTTCACCGCCAATCTACAAATCTTTGTATGATTTGTGCATGTTCATAATGTATGGTACTCGCCATCTAATTTCAGTTATTAAGGACTTTTGTACACCAAAATGCTCACCGGCAAGTGGCAACAAACTTAGGTACCACTCAAAAGAGATAAGAAACAATTTTCTAATCTTCTCAGTCTATCACATGGCCCGGCACTTAGGGCATCTTGGAAATTTCTTTGTTCAGTGTCAGTTACTTTTGGATTATGTCTCTTTGGTATTTATCTCTAGTTTTCAATGGGCTTTGTTTTATTGTATCCTAACCGCATGTCAAATTTTTATTAAGATAAAATGTTTTCCAAATGCTGTATTTGTATTCACTAGGACCAAGTCATAAATCCTCGTCATTCAATAATTTTGAGGTAGAAATGTATACTTTTTTGTATGTATGTTAATGTTTGCTTCTTCGTCTCTAACCATTTGACAGTAATATTCCAGGAGCCAAAGTAGAGGGGATATTGCGGCAAGCTGCTGATGTTGAGGTTGTTGAACGTCGAATTCGAGAATATGAGCAGGGTTGGTTTGCTTGGACACGCTGGTCTCTATGATTACTTGTCTATGTTTTCATTATTACAACTATTTTAGTTACTGTCCTGTGTGAGAGGTTCTGTACAGAAGATGATCATCTTATTGATAGCTTTCTGTTTGCTTGATATGATTTTCACAAATGAAATATTGAAAATGAATCTGATATAACATTTGGAGTGCTGCCATTTTTGGAATTTGTCAGGGTCTCTCTCTCTCGGTAGGGCGTGTTGGGAAAAAAAAAAAAGCCTGTCAAATGTGTTTTGCATCGCCTTTTATTATTATTATTTTTTTAATTGCACTGGAATCTGTTAAAGACATGACTCAACAGGCCCGCCCTTCTCATATTTTCTCAGTGTGTTGTGCTCACTCTGTGTGTAGTGAGAACTTAGTCACGGATCAGTAGCTTTTCTGATATATATAGAAATTTTGTATAATTTACTGCCTATCTACTCAAATGACATCCATTTAACACATGCAGTATGCATGCATATGAATTAGGGATATATGCATTTATTTTATGAATTAGAGATATTGCCAGCTACATAATTTAAATAAAGTAATGGTAAAGTACGTACATACCAGATTATTCAGCAATTAGTTCTGTAGTTTCTTATGCACGCAGAGTACATGAATATTTGTTATTAGTTATCCATCTTTGTTAAATGGTTTACCAGATTCATTGAGTAATTAATTTGTAGTTTCTTACACCTGCATAGAGCACACAAAAATTTGTTTTTAGTTATCCACCTTTGTTAAATTGTTTTGGTCTTCTTGTACAATTCAGGAAAAACAGACTTTTCTCCTGAGGAGGATGCACATGTTATTGCTGATTGTGTCAAGGTATCTCCTTTAATATGAGAAAAATACAATATAATTCTCATAGGTGACAAATTTTTTGAATCTACATTATTTTACTGTTTCCTCTTTGGTATTATTTCAGTATGTTCTTCGTGAGTTACCATCATCTCCGGTGCCAGCATCTTGCTGCAATGCTCTAGTGGAAGCTTCTCGTAAGTTTTCCATTAGTGTTTGTTTCAATTGGATCTGTTTTTCGTATTACTTGAGTTGTTTGTGGGACGTGCATGATCCTTTTCATGAAATAATCCATTTTTTTCTTATCAATCATCATTATTTTCGACAATTTTGGGATTACCAATATCAAATATCATCAGAGCCTATTTTTTGGTTGGGAGGGTTTAAATTACTGAAATTTGAGCTAATCTAGTCTCTAATTTTTGAGATATTTGTGAACTTCACGAAAACATTGAAGTTGCTTTTCAAAATTTCCTTTATTTGACCCACTGGCCATAATTTGGCTTAGTATTTGTGTCAGAAGTTCTCCCACATTGGTCCATAAGAAAAGTTATTTCTCCCATATAAAATATGAATTTCCCTTACCTTAACATCTAGATTGTAAGGTTAAGACTCCTCCTTTTATGTGTTGTTGGGCGTCTTGATATGGTATTAAAGCGGGTTTTCAACTTGACCTCACCATAGTCCAAGTTGTGTCCATATCTATGCAGACCAGCATAAGGAAGACTGTTAGAAGTTATTCCACATTAGCCCATGACACTCAAGTTTTAAGGTTGAGGCTTCTCCTCTTAGATGTTGTTGGGATTCTGGACAATTAGGAATAGGCCAAACCCATTCCTTATGTTACATGAACATTTATAAATGTATGAAGTGAGATATTTGTCTAACTATTGTAGTTGGATTTTTGCTCAACAAATATGTTTACTGATTTGAGTTTGTCAAAGCATGTAACTCAAACCAATTAACAAAGAGTGAAGAGGCCCGTTAGGATTTTATTTTAGCTTGGGAGGTACTATTATATTGATGTGGGATAAATTCCAATATGCCCTTCACAAGTGATTTGTGCTCACACATGAGAGCTAGACTGATGCACAGACGAGATGTTGACTGAGTAAAGAATGAGCTTAAGAAACAAAAGAGGGGGGATGAGTGCTCCAAAACCTAGCTTTGATACCACATCAAAGCATTCGATTCGAGACATTTGTCAAGGAGTGAAGAAGCCCATTTGAATATTATACTAGTTACGGAGGCACTATTTTATCAATGTGAGATAAATCCCAATAGAGTTCATCCCTAATAACTACACATATAATTCATGAATTATGCATCAAATGTTTTATGGGAACTCGTAAATAAAAACGGATATATATATTCAAAATACGAATATTTTGCTTAATCATTGTATGCAGACTCACCACTTTTCAGCCCTTTTGATTTATTATTGTTTATGTGATAATCAAGTTCTTTGTATATTTCATACAAGGTTTTAAGGTTGTGGCGTAATCTAGGTGAATTTGGAAGTCATGTTTTTGTTGCTACATTTGTGTCTTGGATCAATTGAACTAACATTATTAAAAAATTGTGTGTTTTTTGTTTCATAATTGGGCTATTCCATTGTGATTTAGGAACTGAACGTGGCAGGAGGGTCGCTGCTATGCGTGAGGCTATATGTGAAACATTCCCAGAACCAAATCGCCGCTTATTACAGAGGTAATTGAGGGCACAACTTCTATTTACTGGAGTTGTTGCTTTTTTTCTTTGCTGTATAACAACACAGTAGTTTATTTAAGCTTTGCTTCGGTGGTCAGTTTATCATTATTTTTTATATTTTTTGTTTCAGTAGGCCCCTTTTATTCTGTTAATATGTTATCGTTTTCAAGCTTTAGTATCAAGCTTGAACTTCTATTCAGTGTTATGTCCATATGTGATCTACATTTAGAAAGTTTTCCTTCTTGTTCTTTTTTAACAAATGGTGATCTTGCTAAAGCAAGAGGAGTTTGGTACCTTTTAGGTTTCATTTTGGTACAATGGAATGCTTGACATGTTTCTGTTGAAACATTTGAAAATTTTAAACCATGCCAAAATAGAATATAAGTATAGGGGAGCACTTTAGGACCTCCAACCTTGATGAGGGTTATTTTCAACAATTTTCACGTGTAATGTGATTCATCAATTCATCTTCCAATTGGGTTGTCACATTCGAGAAATATTTTCTGTGTAATTGTTGGGCTTCAAATTCAGTCTATATTTTCCTTCTAGCTGGGTCTATCTCCTAATAAATAGAAAGGTAACCCGTTCTCCAAGTGCTCAATATTTTAGTTCAAAATAGCCATTAATAATTCATGAGTTCCAAGTTGTCTATCTTGGTCAATGATATATGCAAGTGGTTGTTTTATTTTACTATTTGTTGAGTTACCAACCTTGCTTACTTTGTAATTTCTGATTTGTAATATTTTCCTGGAAAGATGTGAATAACATGCCTAAAAGCCACCAAAAGTTAAAAGACAATCAAATTTTGGTAAAAGAAGTTATACAATACAAAAAACAACTAAAAGAAAAGGTTAGTTTCTGGTTTTCACCCAAAAATAGCCCGTCCAGTCAGCTAATGAAGGGCTGGCAAACCTCGCGTAGAGAGGGGCAAAAGGAGAGAATGTCTGGGAGTCTATCATGGCAGAGCAGTTTTGACGAGCCACTTTGCCAGTTCAAGATACTCATATATGAAGGGTGTTGGCTAACGGGGGAGGGACACTTGTCCTTTTGGTAGCTGAAGATCATTAATTCTTGGTTTGGTCCATTAAGTGCATGGGTGAGGGTCTCTCTCCCTTAAGTATCCAAGGGACAACCCTTCAAGGGAGAAGATTGTAGCTTAATAAACCTTTCTCTTACCTCCAATCCATTGATCTCTTACATGGTCCCAAGTAGGGATTTTTGTTAGGAAGGGTTGTTCCCTAGGCTTAGACATTTCCTTTGTGGAGAGGCGAGGAGACAATCAACTTGCCAGGGAGGTGCTTGTCCGATGGGCAAGGTAAGTGGCTCATTAGGGAGGTATTTTTCCAAGAGATGAGGTTTTGTGGGAAGTTTCTGTAAGGCTTGGAGGAGGCGGTTAGCTGGAGAACCTTGTGGGTGAGGTGCACTACACCCTGTGTTGCGAGCACTTTCAGGACTTTTAAATTCTTGTATTGTTGTCATCTCATGAGGTCAAAACACGAATAGGTGAGATTGTACCACATGGATTGCACTAGTGACACCCACACCCAGGAAGACAAAAAAATGTTTGTTAGTGTTGATATTGAAATTAGGTCTCTTTAAATAAGTTGCCTAAGGAACTTGAGTATTCAACTGTCGCAGACCTACTATTCTGAAGGTCAGTCACTCCATGGCATAATCTAAATGTAAAAGAATATATGCACAATTGCCATATGCTATCTTTCTTCTCTTTATTTCTATTATTTTCCTTTAGGTGGGAAGCAATATTTCTTTTTCAAAATAAAACAAAGTTAATAGATAATAAATATGAACCTGAAGTAGCAAACTTTGCAAGGCGTCAAAGTTCAAAAAATAGGAGCATTACATAGAAACATGCAGTGCTGTCACCCTGGGGGTGTACATGGGTTAGATCGATCCAGTTCTGGGCTCGAAATAGGACCAAACCAATCTTAGTTGGTTCTGTAAAATAGAACGAGAATTGATATTGGAACTGAATTGATTAGAACCAAACCTATCATTTCTTGGTTCATTGAATTAGGTCTAAACCCACTTCTAAGATGGCATGTTTTTCACATTTTTTTCTCACTTCTACTCTCCAAAACGTATATATGCATATACATAATATATAAATATATAAAACAGAATTCAAATCAAACAGTGGTCTTCCTTAATCCTTATCCATCAAAGGACTACCAGTTTCAAAAAAAATATGTATACATGGACACACATAGATAGAACCCATAAAAACCATGAACAAAAAAATTAAAAAAATAAAGAAATAAATAAATAAATAAAAATCTGAAACATGATGCCACAATTTTCATCACTATTTTCACAATATATAACCCAAAAATAAACTAACCTATTATAATATTGAGCATCTGCAACCAAAATACCTTTTTCATGGAATTAACATCTTCAGAGATCAATTTGTGAAAACCCTACCTGCCATCAAATTTCAATAAATTAACCAGTGTAGACTCAGTAAGCTGATGTTGTGAGAGAGAGAGAGAGAGGGAGAGGGAGAGAGAGAGAAACTGCTAATCGGTGAACCTTTTGATCTTGCATTCAGCTGAAGTTTAAGGCAATCGATCTTATGTCCAATCAAAGATGAAGGGCCCAACACACTCTTTACTCAGATGTCGAACAAGCTGACTGGAAGCCAGAGAGGGAAGTGATAAACTGTAAGGGTGGTAGGAGGTGGGTTTAATCGGGTGGGATTTGGTGGCCCATGGTGGGCAGAGAAGATTTGATTGGGAATAGATTATAGTTAATAGTCCCATTTAATATGGTGATAACTGATTGGAAGGTTTGGCATTGATTCAGTTCTAGTTATGAATAATTTGGAATCGAGAACTGAACCAATAAATTTGGTTTTGTAATTGTTGAAACAATAAATCTAATTGATATTCACTTGGAATGAACTGAACTGAACCAAACCAACGACTTCTGATTGGATTGGTTTTTCAGTCCTTCTGTAGAACCCCCCCCCCCCCCCCCCAACAAAAAAAAAGGACAAAAAAACCCAATTTTGACTAATTAATGGCCAGATGCTGGATATCCTTACTAACTGAGTTAATATTCTTTCGGTAAGGCCCTTTTTGGATGGAGACGCACTTTTGTACAAATTTATCATGCCTTTCTTTAACATTATAATTTTTCTTACTTGGCCTTCCTATAGTTGCTTTGGCATTTAGTTGTATTTTGTAGATTAAATTTTATTCTTTTTACTTTCCTTTTCAGAATTCTTATGATGATGCGAATAGTGGCTTCTCACAAGGCTGTGAATCGAATGAGCACTTCTGCTGTGGCAGCTTGCATGGCTCCCTTACTTCTTCGTCCCCTTCTCTCTGGTGACTGTGAGCTTGAACATGATTTTGATGTGGGTGGTGATGGTTCCGTTCAGCTTCTGCAAGCAGCTGCTGCAGCTAACCATGCTCAAGCAATTGCTACAACTCTGTTAGAGGAGTACGAGAACATGTTAGGGGTATATTTTTGCTTTAAGTACTGTCAAAATTTTTCATATGTAAATACCCGTCTGGTACACGCAAATGCATAATTCTGCATTCTTGTCGACATATTGCTGTAGTTTTCCCTACAGGACTATCAACCATGATTAACTATCCAAGCAACCCTCTGAATTTATCCACCACATTCCTCTTTTTCATTCTATTCTTTGCTTGGAGAAAACCTCAAAAGCTGCATTACAGGAAAACTTTGGCCAAATTCCTAAGTTTTTAATCCACAACCTGCTTTTCACTGAGGAGAAAACCTCATCCCTCTCCATCAAGCTGCACTCAACCTCGATGTAATCCCTAATAAAAAAAAGCCTTCTAAAGCTTTTCTGTCCCCCCCCCTCTTCTTTTTCATACAGAAGCCAGAATTAGAGAATAGGCAATGTTAGTTGGAACTTTGAAGACCTTATCTATTGAATACTCTTTAACCACTTCAGAATCTGATCTCTGATTTTCTAACTGTGCAAAATCCTCTTAAACTCTTTAGCGCACTGTTCTAGACCAATTTCACCATGAAAGAAGATTCCAATGGCAATCTTAAATATGCCTCAGAAAGAAGGCCAACCTCACACCTAAGCACCACTAAGGAGCTCTCCATCATCACTACCTTACCCTGTTACCTACCAGTATCAACTCACTTTTCCTGGATTCACGTTAAGCTAAAAAATGGCTGCAAATAGCAAAAAACAATGCACACCAAACATGGGCCTGCCCTGCCACATGGACAAAGAAAATCAACTCCAAGCCCACTCTGGACACAACCTTCTTTAGCTTATGTAGCACGGTGGTGGGAGACCAGCAGATGAAAGGAGAGCGATGCTATGGACAGCGAAAGGTCTTGACCAAAGATGTGGGTTAATTATGGAGTTATATGTCTTAGGGCATTGAAATCTCTGTTGATTGGTACTGCAAATGTACTTTTTATACCTATCATCCTTCATGTCGCGTTTCATTAAGACAACTGAGACCGTGGTACAACAATTTCCAAGGATCTCCATTAATACGATTCCCCTAGGTAACTGGAACTGCCCCAGGTAAAACCAAAAAGTACAGAGACGAAAAAAATAAACTGCAACCCACGGTTGTCAGAGCTTATTTCTTATTTTTCATTTTTAGTACCAAAGCTATTGTAGCACATGGAACAAATGCTAGCATGGGATCTTGAAAAAGAGGGAGCAGTTAGGCATTCAAGTTACTTTGTGAAGGCTAAAACAGCAAAGAAAAGAGAAAAGAATCTTCTACTAGGCTTCTCAAGAGTGTTTCGATTTACTTAATAATCTTGATTACTGAATATACTGAAAATAAGTCCGCCACTTTTAAGATTCTCAACACGGTCATATGTCAGGTCATGCTTTTGTATAAGGCGGGCTTAAAAGATTAGACAAGAGAGGATATTAGCACCACGGATTTGGTGATAATGGAGAAAGTTGGTTAAAAATGTTTGGGTCAGTGAAGGTTTAACATTCTCATAATATCCATCAAGTAAAAAATCAAAAGCATGGTAAAGCCTCCAGCCTTTGTAGCCTCATTTTCATCTAAGTTTTATGTAACTAGCCTTTAGTCCTAATTATTTGGAGCCAAATGTGTGGATCTATCTTCTCTAGTTGACTGTAAATATACTTTAAAGTCGTATCCTTGGCTACATTATTTTGGTCAAAAGTTATCCCACATCGGTTTATAAGAAAAGTTATTTCCTCATATAAGAGATGGATTTCATTTACCCTAACACTTGGGTTTTAAGGTTGAGGGCCCCTTCTCTTTTTTGTTGTTAGATTTCTTAACATAATATTAGAACGAATTTTCAACTAGATCTCATCATAGTTCATGTTATGCCTATATCCATGCGAGCAAGCATGTGTAGAGCTGTCAAAAGTTGTCTCACATCGGCCTATGAGAAATGTTATTTCCTCCCATATAAGATGGACTTTTTGTTATGTCCAAAGTTAGTTAGTTAGTAGTTAGTTAATAACCTACTAAATAAAGTAGTGTAAGGTTGTTAATTGCTGTTGATTCTATCACAACAGAAGGAAAGATAGTTGAGAAGCTAACTAGAAGTTAGTTAGTTAGTTAGTTAAGAACTTTGAGAGGGAAAGTTAGTTAGCAAAGGCTTAACTGAGGCTAGCACAAGAGAACCATTGAGAAAGGAATAAAGGAATATCTTTAGTTTAGTTCTTCTATGTTCATTTCTATTTTGTTATCTTCTTCCCTAGCCATTACACTTTCCTCATCTTAATAGTTTTTTAAAGTTGAGGCCCCTCCTCTTATGTGTTGTTGGGTTTCTTAACAATTTCATCTTTAGCCATCCTTAGGTCCTTCTATCTTTGGCTGTCATCAACCTTTCGGAACTTTTGGTTTTGGCTTGGATGAATTCACTGCCCTTTACCCTTTAGTGGTAACCTTATAGAGAATTTAAAAAAATATCAAAGATGGTAGTTATTATACTATCTTATCTTTAGTACTGATTATGTCATAAAGTCATGCAAAATATTGTTGGAACTATTCCACCAGTTCGTTTGTGTGCGCATATTACCAAAAGTTCAATTAGTCTATTATTTTTATGCTTGATTTGATTCTTGCATTACTATAAGTTGTTTTGTAGGACAAATTCTTATTCCTGGAGTTTCTTATTTTTAAATTTTTTTTTTTCTTCTTTGTCTTCCTTTATAATTTTCTCTATCTGATTAACTTGCAAAATTTTGCAGGAAGGTTCCTTGTCCTCTGAAATATACTCAGAGACAGATGAGAGCGGAAGCGAGAGTGAGGAGTTAACTGATGATGATGAGACTATTGAAGATGAAGATGGAACACAGGGCTCTGATTCAGATGTAGATGAAGACGAAGATTTTGAACATGCATCAAATGCAACTCACAGTGAGATTGGCGACATTCGAGATGATGATTGTTCTGATGATAAGGTTGGTTCTTGCACTTCTGAAAGCATTAACACACATATTAAGATGGTATTAAAGTCTGAGCAATACCTCAGTATTACCAATGTCAGTCTCTTCTCGTGACTTGCATGATATATGGAATACTTGTTTGCTAGCTTGTTGAATCAGTGCGGCCATGCCATTTGCATCAACACAGACACGCACGCTTTTTTTCTTTCTTCCATGAAATTCGTATACCAATTATGCTGTTGGTATACTTTTTCATTTTTCTTCCTTTTTTTTTTTTTTGTCACCTTGTAGTTGGTATGTCTTCAGTTTTTCTTTGTTGTTTTCTCTTTGGTATATCTATATCACCTAGGGATGTGAATTATTCCATTTATTGGCAGTTGTCGTGACACTGACAATGCCACTTCCTGATATTAAGTCTTAATGTGCATATAGTGCTCTCTGTCTTGTTTTTTATCCATGTTTTATTTGTGCTTCTTTTGGAAGAACCCTCATGCGAGTTACTTCTAACGATCTGGTTTCTGATCTTTACATTTGAATAGGCTCTTCTTCAATTGTGAGTTTCAGCTATAAGTTCAGCTCCTAGGTGATTGCTTGTGTTTAACCATCTTTATTTTGAATGAACCTTGTGGATGCTCTGTCTATGTTTTTTTGTTGCATGGTTCATCTTGAGTATAATTGCTGAATTATTTGTCTTTTTTTAGTTTCTATCATCAATTGCCTCCCCCTCTCCCCTTTTTAATTAGTGTACTTACACAAACGATTTTGAAAATTCAGTGTTCTGATGGCCGTAGCTTGTGTTCCAAGTCCAATCAATCGGATGACGATTGGACAGCCAATCAGAACTTATCATCAAGCTCTCCTTGGAATACATCATCCAAGCATGATAATCGACAAAGAAGTAAGAATTTTCCAAATCATGATGAAAATAGTTCAGCAATGCAGGCTATCGAGTCTCGAGGAAGTTTAGGAGATGATCCTGCAGAGATGAATTCAGCGGATAAGTTAAATCATAGGAGTCCCTCTTCATGCATTCAGAATTCTACGTCCTCATCCGATGGACCAATGCTTAGTGCACAGCACCCAACTGTTTGGGGACGCACCCCTGTGAGTATCACCTTGTTATCTATATTAATGATGGAGCTCTCTACTTTAGTGTCTTTGTTGAGTAGTATAACTTCATTCTCTAGCCATGCTCTCAGGGGACACTTTACTTTTTACCAGCATGTGGCTTCCTTTAGGTTTTCATTTTAAGTTTGATGAAACTCATTAGGTGTAATATTTATTCTAGCTGCAACACCCCATTAATTTATCAACTTTACCAATTAAGCTCTACGGACTTCTGGTTTTGCCAGTGTATAAAGGATGGGGGATTTGGAGTATGGTTCTTTTAGTGTTTGGGGTGATGCTTAAATGAGTGAAGGAACACTTTCCATCATGGGGAAGAGGTTGCCCAGCAAGCTGCTCTAAAAAAAGGCCTGTGGAAGTGTCTCTGCTCTTCATTTTTTTTTGTTTTGTTTTGGAAAGAAGGGGGGGGGGGGGGGCTTAACTGTCTATGTTTTGATTGAGTAAAATGCATAATACGTATCTTAAAAGCCATGGCGTTGGCATCATTATGTCTTTTCGGCTAAGGGAGAGTAGTGCCCCCCCGGGGGGGCACGGGCACCCCGGTTAGATTATTTTGTATATTTTTGTGCGGAACTCTATCTCCTTCTTAGTTTATCTTTGTTGGTGAGCTTCCATTTTGCATGAGGTTGTGCATCCTTGATGCTCTCCTTTTTAATGTTTGTGTAAAACAATATACTTTGTTTGTGGTGTAACTCATTTTTTTTCCCATATGGATGTTCAGGGAAAGAAGAAACTTTCGATGGAATCCACTGATCCGCCCTCTGAAGATGAGTAAGAGATACATCTCTCATCCTTTTGTTGTGTTTGCTTTTGTCTAGGTTTCATTTTAATCAGATGCTACCACCTATATTCCTTTTTCATTCATTTAAATTTTGTTGATAATGTGGTATAGAGGATATTAAATAAGTCCAACAACATATAAGAGTAGGA
>QLOD02000030.1:6871282-6881570 GCA_003260245.2 Sideroxylon spinosum | reverse complement strand
TACAAAAAAGTTCTATGAACTTCTTGTTAGCTAATTGACATTATTAAACGCCTAGACCTTTGTCATGGAACTTGCACACTGATAATCAACACACAAAGATGAAAGATGGCTTATGGTTCTAGTTTAAGGAAAGTACACAAGCATTTGAAAAATATATGCAAGTAAAAAGTTTCAGTCGGGAAACCGAAGTTGGTGGTTTTCCTAAACAAACGTTTCAAAATGGATGCTTTTAATCTTTCAGGAAGATTAATTGGGCAACATTTAATAATTTTAGCTCTAGGAATATATGGGACTGCCATAATTCCTCTAGTTGAAAGTCATATTGACGTTGTGACAATTTATTTTATTTCATTTTATATTTTGTGAGGGGGAAGGATAGATTACTTCATACCTGGTCTTGGACAATGGTATGCAACATGCGATGGACGTCTCTGGCCATGCCCTTTGCATCACCACAAACATAAAGATATCCTCCCTGGGAGAGCAAATTCCAAACTTGTTCCGCCTGCGCATCAACAAAAACAGTTAATGATGAATCATATATTTTATCTCGTGAACTAAAAACTTTCTACGACTTACTTTTTCCCGGATCTTATGTTGAACATACTGTTTCTCTGGCCCCTCTCGTGAAAATGCAACCACCAGCTCAGATAGCACACCTCGATCAACAAAATTATTGAGCTCATCCTCATAAATAAAATCCTACAAACAAGAATCTAGTTAGAAAATTCTAGACTCTTCAGATTTAGAGGAAAAGTTTCCAATCACAAGTTTATACAGCAAATATTCCTACCATTCTGCGATTTCTACATCCGTAGAATAGTAAAGCAAGACCAAGTTGAGTACCATCCTCTTTCAAGGCCAGCCTCTCCTGTAATACCTATCTGTAAGCCGATAGCCTTTTTCTACGGAAAAAGGAACCCACAAATCATAAGAGTGAATACAAACCTGTAAAAATCCTCTGAAAGGTGCCAAACCAGTACCCGGTCCCACCATGATAATCGGAATTGAAGGGTCGGTCGGTAATTTGAAATTAGATGTCCTGATAAAAACAGGAGCTGAGCTGCAATCGTGGCTTTTCTCTAGGGGAACTGCTCTCTGATTTAGTTTGGTACAGCCAAATGACATTAGACTACCAAAAAGCTGAAACAGTTTACAATGTGAAAATGATGGGCATTACGCAGACAAAAGCGCAATGCTGTACTGATAATGCACAAAAATATAAAGGCTTGGTTTATACCTTCATCCAGGTAGAACAGACCCCTTTATGAATTCGTCCAGTAGGACTTGGACCATAAACTAATGCACAAGTCACATGAACCTTATTTGGAGCGTATCTGCCATAAAAGCAAGGAATAAAAATTCTAAGGATCCACATACTAGGTAAAACTTCAGTCAACTAAGAAGCACGGACATTTTAGATAAGGTACCAGTATCATGCCTTGAGAGAGGCATATTCATAACTTGTATGTGAATATATATATATGGAATATATTGTTAATGTTGAAAAAGAAAACTTGCAATGAAATAATAAGAAAAAAATGATAATTAAATTTATTAATTTCTTATCATTTATTATTATTTTTTTATTTTAGGTATTTTAAGATCTAAAATTTCAAATTTGTTTGTAAATATAGTTTTTTTAAAATAAAATAAAAAAATAATAAGTAGTAACTTTATCATATACATAGATAAAATAATTTATTTATTCATCATCGAGTTCCTACCGGGTCATGTCTTGGTTATTTTAAAAATTGACATACCAATATATTCATGTCTTGTTGTACCCGTATTGCATGTATGTATTCGTCCTTCTTAGTCAGTCAACCAAGTAAAGGGGCTAAAAACTCACCTGGGAGAGGATGAGATAGAGTAATAGCGTGGCTGTAAGCGAGGGGCCACTGCAGCAAAAAATACACCCAGTGGAGGTTTTGCTGATGGAAATTCAGCCATTACCTCAAGAAGGCTTCTTTGACTTGCAACGACCCATTGTGAGTAATCATCCTGTGCAACCAACGAGTATGAAAAGTACATATGAATGGAAACTAAGAAGAGAAACAAAAACAGAACAAAATGTTGAACGAGAAACAAGTGAGTCAAAACAAAGTGCCAAACCGGAAACCAGATGAGTAGCCAATTATCATCAGCCATATAAATTCATAGAATTAAAATAGAGAAAAGAAATAAAGGAAAGAAGAAATAAAGATCTTACCTTTCCCTGGGGTGATGACAAGAACTTAAGCCTTTCCGCTTCACTAGGCTCAGTTGCGTTAGCAGCCAAAGCAATCAAAGCTGCCTGAAAACACAAAATCCGTTGTGCATGTACCATTATTGTGAATTTTAGATCTAAACTGGAAAGAAAAATGGTCAAAAACTATAAAATTCAAGTTGCACCACCTTTCGAGGAGGATTCAGTAAGTCTGCATAACATGCAAGTGCAGTGTGAAGACTGCAAGGGCCTGGGAAAGGAGGTGGTAACGAGCCTCCAAGAGATTTACCATCCTCTTTGTCAGCATGAATTGAAAAGAGTAAATCTAGAGGTTGACCCAATAAGTTAGCTGCTTCTTCAACATTTTCATCACAATTCTCAGCATAAACACCAATATGGTCTCCAGTTTCATACCTGGGAAAGCAGGAGTCAAGAAAGAAATTAGCTACTATATTTATTTATGTTTCCTATGATTTCAAGTCAGCGAACCACCCGTGTGGTTTGACTTCCCAGGTACAAAGGGCGGCTTTGTTACATGGATTCCTCTAAACTTACGTAGCCGTGTCAAATAATTGACACTAGGATAAGAATACTTGCGTAAAGGTTTAGTATAAGTATCCCAATATAATTGAATTTCTATATAAACATATTTAACAATTCAATTTTAGCATATAATTTATGCTTATATGCATAAAACTTATATTTTATGCATAAAATACTCTAATTGAATCTTGTTAACACCAATTTATCCTATAAAATAAAATAATTATATTAAATATATAAATATATTCTCATGTCCCCATATCCTTTTACATGTATCCATTCCCGACACCCGCACTCGAGTCCATGTAAGTCGGTTCTTTTTTCACCGAACAGCAAACTTAAAGCAAACAATTGATTGGCTTAAGATGCAAATTAGTGTTACTGCTACTCTTTTTTTCATTTTCTTAATTTTTATTCGTTTTGTATAAACAAAATAAAAGAATTTAAAAGGCACCACATTAACTAAATGACAATTGACGTACAGTAGCACAGAGACCTGCCAACAGAGAAGACACAAAAATATAACCAAAACTTCGCAGTTTTTCCGTGGCTAAAAATTTCTGCTAGTGTTACATTGTCAAAGAGAAATGGTTTGTAGAGAGGGGGGAATAATGAAGCAAAAGAAAGTGAAAAGAAATTGAAAATAATGAAAGGATTCAATGTATAATGGAGAATGTGAAAAGGTGATAACTAATGGCATAGGAAAAAGAAATCTCGAGATGGGGGGAGATAGTGAGATATTATTGGGTTTGTTTGTGCTTTATTAATTTTTTATATGGGAGGGGACTTTTCACCTACAAGTTGGGGGGGAAGGGACAACTATTAATGAAGCATTTATTTTTATTAAATACATATATGGAAAAAAATTTTGAATTTTTTTGGGGGGGGGGGGGGGGGGGGCCATGGCCACCCCTAAAACACCCTGGCTCCGTCCCTGCAAACAAATAAATAAATAAGTTATGAAAAACATGCAGGAAAGGAAAGAACTTCCTTCTTCTTCTTATTATTATTATTGACAAAGTGCGTTAAAAGATCACTAAGTGTGCAAAACTTATGCACGCACAGGAAAAACAAACAAATAGAGAGAAAAGGAAAAGTGCTTTGAAAGTGTTATAATTGGTCAACCATGGGAGCTGATGGGCCAACCCAGAAATCATAATTAATTGCTCAAGTTTCAGATAATCCCTACTACAAGTTCGCCAGCTCATGAAAAATGTAAGAAAACTTTCAGCTTGAGCTTGCTGTCTGATGGACCATCCCAGAAAAGCATGCATGGATTCAAGGCACTCCTGGCCATCCTAAGTATATTATAACTAATTTCTTCCCTAACTTAAAGATGAATCCAACATGATGAAATCAATCTCTAACATGTCATATTGCTTCAACAAAAAGGTAAAAGAGCAAGCCAAATTTAAGGCACATAAGTCTCCAACCAAAGTTGTATGAATGGTTCAAGGGCTACAAAGGCGCATTGCTAAAGCTTGGGGAAAATCATTTTTCCATGAAAATTTGAGAAGATTTAAAAAGAAAATTCAAGTTACAACATTCCCCCCCCCCCCCCGCAAAGAAAAAAAAAAAAACCAAAAAAAAAAAGAGTGGTAGTGGTCCAAAAAAAAATATTTTTTGGAAGGGTACATACCTGTGTCAGATCCATTTTGAACACCAACACTTGGACACAAACTGGCATCTTCTCGATGCTTCTTAATAAAATCTAACTACTCACCCCCCCCCCCCCAAAAAAAAAAAAAAGAAGCTCATTGGACACACCCTCAGCACTCACCACCCACTAGATTAGATTATTGTGTTTTGATATTTTTTAAGACTGGACACTTTTTGAACACTTGGGAACACCAACACTCATTGGAGTTCATATTAAGTGATTCCTTATCCTTTAAATTTTGTAATTCTAAGACCTAAAATTTCCATTTGTTTGTAAATAAAATTTTATAAAACAGATATGAATTAGTATGAATGTTATCTTCAATACAAAAACGAAAAAGTTGTTTTTCATGGGTATGTACATAATCCTTTAAATTTTGTAATTCTAATACTTAAAACTTTTATTTTTTATTTTTTTGACAATTAAGACTAAAATTTGTTTGTAAACAAAATTTTATAAAATAGAAATGGATCAATATGAATGTATCTTCAAAATGAAAAGTTGTTTCTCATGTGTATATACATATTTGTTAAAATGTCCTTACCATGTCTCATGACATTTCAGTGTTATCTGCATTGTTTCGTAAACATATCCCATGTTCATGCATAGGCAGTGCAGAGCGGGGGAGCAAAAGAGGAGAGGAAGGACGGGTCAATAAGATTGGAAGACCTCCAAGGCGAACCATGATGAAAAATTACCAACAGTTTAGCATTCCCTAACCCTTGGCACCAACAATTTTTTTTTTTTTTTTTTTCCAAAAAGGCTCCAAAAAGCCACATAACCCAAAGCAATTGAATTAGATTTAACCCAGACAGATTACTCTCCTTATTAATGACAACACTGAGCCTTAGTGTGTTTCACTCAAAGAGAGAGTTAAATACAAAAGCCTAGCCGCACCTAACTAAAATGGATCTTAATGCAGAAAAGGATTTACAAGAAATTCCTTCCTTTACTTTTTCAATTTTGTTTTCACCCAGCACATTATAAAATTGCTCTACAGAGCACTAAGAGATAGATATAAACTTACATAATACCAGTTCCTGATGTATCGAACTCCAAATGAATGCAAGAGCGATCAGACTCAAGTTTATGAAGTTCTTTCTGAGCAGCAACATTAACTCTTCAGACAATTGAAACCACTTTCGGGTCAGTAAAGGGGAAAAAAAAAAAAAAAAAAGTGAAAGAGAACCAAAGAAGGATGCATCCAAGTACCTGCATGGATGATGGATATCATATGCAGCATTCCCATTCGCCAAGTTCAAGTGTTTGTCCGCATAAGATGTAGTAGTAGGATCATGAATCACTACACGGTATTCCGGAATTGCAGCAGTATATGGCGTAGACACAGTGTTTGTATCATCCGCATCTCTAAGTAATTGATCTAATTCAGGCCATAGTATTTCCCGCCTAACACAAAAATATTGTTTTTCTTGATAGGTAAATATTATTTATTAGGGGAATGGAGTTAAAATGACTCGAACCAATGACCTTTTGGCCTTGGGGGGTTGCCTTTTTCACTAGGGCTAACCCCTCTCGTTCTAAACACCAAAATATAATATAATTAAAATGATAGAAAAACTGAAATATTTTCAATTATTTTATAAGGTTAAAATATACTTTGCACCATCCCAATTTTCAATGTGGCCCTTCCGTCAAATTCATTGACAGTAAATAGTGTCCATCATGATAGAAGCATGGAATTTCCATCACATGATATCGGAACGGACAAATTGAAACTTACATATAGGTGTAAGGGGTTGATTGCTACAATTGAAAATAGATGGAGCAAAGTGAGATTCGAAATAAAGAATATTGGTACAAAGTGTAAATTACCCATTGTCAAATTGTATTATAGTTAAAAATTAAAAATAAAGCAAAAATAATATAGAAAAACAGAAGTCTACTTGATATAGAAGCTCATCTGTTTTTCTCAACTTAAGAATAAATATCATCTCATTGCAGGAAGATTAGAATACACCCAAAAACATATAACGATAAAAAAACCAACATACCAAGCAGCAAAATCATCCTCAATGCATTGATCATCATCCCCAAGACCAACCGGAATAATACGCTTTGCAGCTAACACACCAAACACATGAAGAATATTAATCTCTAACACAATCAGAGTAGTAAACTTAAAGAACATTAGAAGTGGATAGCAATGATCAGCATATGCATGCATCAGTAATAGGTAAATAATCAAATGCGCAGAATCAACTAAACAAAGACCACAAAAAGGGGGAGAGCCCAATAGTAAGGACTCCCTTACCCACAACTTAGGTTTGGCATTCGAATCCTACCCCTTCCCAGGCTTTGGTCTCCGTTGTACCCCAAAAAAAATAAATAAATAAGGGAAAAAAATGCCACCACGTGGTCACACAATAAACAAGTATATGGAAGTGTATGGAAAAACAAGAATAAACAAAGTGCAGCATCACCCCCAACGAATCCCAAGATAATGGTGTAAAACAAAACCTCTGACAAGTGACAAGAGAGACTATCAATCGCTAAGTTTGACTAAATCAATTTCATTGTATGATTGTAAGTTTGACTAAAGCTTTGGGCATGGATCATGTCAGTCCTCAAAAAGTTGATATACGCATAGTTTCTCAACCTACAACTAATTTTGGTGTTGCCCACCCTGATAGTAGCACCATATTTGTGGTGCCTCATATCTTAGAAATTCTAATATTTCATGGCAACTCCACACGTTAATCATGATGTGGTTCTAGTTGAAATTAAAATTAAGTAAACACCTCCAAAGTAGGATTCTTTTACCATTGGTCTAGCCTTTAGAACAAGTTCCGCCCGCTAATCGGGATATCAACCTAAGGGCCAAACGGAATGGAACAGCCAATTGAGAGGGCACAGATCGGAGGTCCCCTAACCTCAACCTATAAGAAAGGGATTTTGAAAGGGCCGCAGCTGCATCAACGACGGGACTGAGACTTGGCTTCTTCCAGAAAGGGATCCATCATCACCATGCTATGGAACGAACCTTATGGTACAATACACTCGTTCTGCATTTCCTATGTTTGGTTTCAATCTTGGAGAACTCCCACCTTGTAATTGCAAAACCTATGCTGAGTTATATCTCCCAGAAGATAGTTTATCATGAGCATGGGTTATACTTGTCAAGTATCTCACATGGGGACTTTGTATCTGGGGATTTATTATACTCTGCCACTCTCTTGTTCTTTGGGCCATTGCCACAGTGCCTATTTCACCTGCAATGGTGTCAAATACAGACATCAACGTTCTCCATGATTTGTGGGCAATTTGGAGTTTGTTGCATATGACTTGACTTGCTCCTCAATTTCATTCTAGAGACTGGTCAGTTGGATTCTATTGAGATGCTCATTCAGATGAAACATAAGCCGTCACACCTCTATTTGCCATTGATGTTAGGCTTTGGGGCCCTGCATCTAATACAATTCTTCTACATTGCCATGTGATGTGAGTGTTACTGCAACTTTCAATGTGGAGCTTTTATTACCTAGTCCAGTTATCATGACAGCTTGCATTGTTGTACCTATTCCTATGTCGGTTCTCTCATCACTTTGATCACAAAGTATGTTGCATGATGATGCTCCAAATGAATTGAATGGTTCCCATTTCTTCTATATTGACCCAGGATGGCAAATCTTCTAACTCGCCAAAGCTGAGTTTTCAAAGTCAGAGAGAATGATGGACAATTGGAAAGAATGTTTTGTCTTTTAATATTCGGATGATTTGAATTTCGAAGGAAGTCTTTCAGTATCTTGATCTTTTGGAAATACTAAGGTGACTTTGGTTTGTTTTTCTATTTTTTGTTTTCTATTTTATTTTCTATTTTCGTTTTGAGCTCATTTTTCATTTTGCGTTTTTGAAAATAAGGAAACGACTCAAAATATATTTAGTCATTTTGTTTTTAAAAGTTATTTTACAAAATAGAAAATGGATTTACACATGAAATGAAAAATGATAAAAAATTGTTTTGAGCGTTTTTTACTCAAAATAAGAAAAACAAGCATTTCTGTTCTATTATTTTGGGATTTTTAAAACATAAAACACATAAAACAAAAACAAAAAACAGAAAACAGAAAAGCAAATCAAATGCCACCTTAAAGTTTCGAACTTTTATTGTTGAAGACCCTTGGGTAGTCTATTTAAGGTTATGCATTGTATAGGAAAGTAAGCTTTGAGTGAAGTGAATAAAATTTTTCCCTTGTCTCTCTTCCCTTCTCTTTTCTTCTCCTTCCCTTCTTGCTTTACTGCCCATTCAATCTCTACTCTATATCTCTCTTTCCCTCTCTAAATCTTCTTCATCTCTCCAAGAATTTATCTTTCTCACATCCTATCTTGTGTCACCTACATACGTTTTGTAAGGAAACCGTTCAAGTCATGGTATTATAGTGACATCTATTTCCAGAGAAGTCTTGAAAATTTCTTGTAAGAAGTTAGTACATTAATTTTTTTCCTGAAAGGAAAGTGCTCGGGTAACTCCGTTCGTGAATTAAGCGTGAGCTAGACATAAAAGATAATGCTGTGGGATGCTATACCAATGTTATCATAATGCACAAAGGGCTTTGCAGTTTGTCTATATATATATAAGAAGCAATCACACAAACAATAACTTAATTTAGATTAGAATCAAGGTCGAATGCTAAACATGAAGGTTATTTCAAGAGACTTAAAAGTACTACACTAACAAGATACATGACAGAAGATTATTCAGAATGCTAACATGTCAACTTTTAGGTTTCTGTCAGTCTCACAACTATCCAGATCATCCTAACAAATAAATATTGTTTCTCAGAATTAATTTGTTCAAATATGATAGTAAATAATTATCAATTGAAGCTGGAGGAAAAATAACCAACTAAAATAATGGAGACAGAACCTCAGATAAGCATATTGCCAATAACTAGTGATGATATTGACAGAGAGTTGGGATTGAACAAAAGGAGAAAAAGATTAAAACAAATTTACACAGGACAACGGATACCCTCGAAGGAGACACGCATAGAGATTCATAATTGAATAACCCTTTCCTTCTATACCAGTAACAATAGTAAGGGCTGCAAAAGATCTCCCAAACAGCCACTTTTCCAAAGAATAACTAATACCTTGTTCGCTAAGTTGTTCATCTACCACCTTTGCAATCTGTTTCACAAAATTGAGTTAGACAACCAAGTCAACCTAGAGAGATAGGAAGAAGAAGAAAAAGAAACATTTCCAATACCTTATTAAAATGTTCATATTGACGGTTACCCAGACCAAAGACACCATAAGTAAGCTGTTGAAGCCAGGAGCCCTTTTCATTTCCCTAGAAACATTTCCAATACCTTTTCATGCAAGATTCTAAAATAAATGCTCTGCTATAATTAGATCAACTGTAACAAATACCCACCTCAGTAAACCATTTGTAAAATCTTGCAGCATTGTCAGTTGGCTCTCCATCTCCATAACTACAATGACCAACTCAAATTTAGAATAAATAAGTATCTCACCTCCCAAAATTCATATCTGCTAAGAATTTGCAATACTTCTTCGAAGAAAGTTATGAATCTTACGTAGCCAACATGAAAAATGCCAAAGTCTCTTTCTTCAGTTTTTGCTCATATTGATCATCATCAGCAGCATAATCATCCTAATTCAAGACACAAAAAATGTGATATTAAATGGCTAACTAGTAGAATAACTTAAAAAAAGGTCAAAACAATTTTTCCATTCACCATACCAAGTCGACAACTTTTACAATGGCCCTTTCATATCTAGCCTTGATCTCTTCTGCTAAAGACTGTCAAAAGATAAAATGGTCATAAGGGAGCATAATGAAAAAAATATAAAAAATGACTTATCGACTATAAATTGCTTAGCCCAAAAAAATA
>QLOD02000030.1:6796786-6809496 GCA_003260245.2 Sideroxylon spinosum | reverse complement strand
GAGAGAGAGAGAGAGAGAGAGAGACTTACGGTTCCAGCAACAGATTTCGATGGTATGAAAGTGTTCGCTTTGAATCTGGACAACCCAAAATCACATACCTAAGCGTAACATAAGACATATTTTCAGTTTGCAATGAGTTTCCAAAGCAATTGAGGGGGAAAGATTGCTAGATTTATAATTGTACCTTAACAGTCCAATTTTTATCAACCAACAGATTTGGAGATTTAAGATCCCAATGAACTATGGGAGGGCTAAGATTATGAAGATAATTAATACCCTTAGCCTGCATCCAATCGATATCATAAATTAATTCACCAGCAAGTGGCCACAAAAGCAAAAAAGATTAATACTCATATAAAGCCAGTACAAACCACATCCAGAGCCATGCGTAACCGCCTCCTTTGGTCCATCATTTCACCAGCATCTGGCCTATGTATGAGGCGATATAGACTACCCCTGTTTGGGATTTGTGCAAGTTAGCCAACCATAACTTGCATTAATTAGAAATATTTCAAATAATAACTCAGGAAAGCAATTGCTAAATCCACAACCATTATGCTCGTACCCAAGGCCCCCTCTCTCATTGTAGGACCAACCCATTCGAGAAGAAGGGCAATGGTTCGGCCATAAAGGCTCTGGAGCATTGCACTTTCCTTCAGAAACTAAGAAATGGCTTACCTTGGAAGATACTCTGTCACAATTGACAAATGTGGGCGTTGTGTAACGGCACCCATGAAAAGCACCACGTTAGGATGACGAACACGCTTCATTATCGCAACCTAAAGAAATGTCGATTACAACTCAAGCTACAGATAAATAGGCACAGCACGAGACGCTGCTATGTTCTAGAAACAGATGGCTCCTATGCATGGCCCAAAAAGGTTTACGCACATCCCATGGGTGTAGTGTAGCTATATGTGACACCTAAAGCACGACACAAAACTGAATTGCAAGGACCAGCCAAAAACAACCGACCTAAGTACTGTAATACTTATGAAGGACAGGAGCAAACATTTGAGTGAAATTTAAGATTCAATCTCCATTACCTCCCTCAAAAACTCCTTCAACTGATCATCACGAAAATCCTGGACTGTTAGAACCTTGACTGCAACATCCTGTGTCAAGCAAAATATGTTTTCTTAGTTAACAGTAGAATTATTAAAAAAATAAAATAAAAATCACTTATTGGGAGCAGCTCTCGCTTGCAATGATAACATGACAGTATATTAGCGACTCGATAGCACAATACCATTCAAACATACCAAAAAATCCAAAGGCTTGCTAGCAAACAAGACCAATTTCCAAAATCTGACTCAGGATTTGTGTCTGGAATTTAGCCAGTAGGACTAAACAGTATCCAGTAATCACTTTCATTGTACTAGATAGTAATATCATAACCAAACAAATGAATTAATGTCAGCACCAGAGACATGCCAGGCTGAAGCTTTCTGACTGACCATATCGATAAAGTTATCTTTTATAGATAACAGCGCAATCTATTAAATTGTGCCGTGTGATCTCTAATGCGAAATAGATAAACAGGAGACTATTATATTAGGGCTCATAAGTTGAAGAGAAGATCCAAACAATTGAACTGCATTTCGGATGATAAATTCGAAGATAAAATAAGTCCACAAATATAGCATCATACTTGAATTTTAAAAGTAAAAAATACTGACCGATCCATGCCATTCAGCACGGTGCACTGTCCCAAAAGAACCTGCAAGATGAACAAAGATTATTTTGCTTCCCCCAACTATTTCTGACAAAATTAATATTTATAAACTTCAAGACACCATTTCTGAGAAAAGATAACTAGTAGTAAGTACCGGCACCAACACGCTCTTTGATATGCAAGTCATCCCATGAGATCTCGAGCCAGTCCATCGCAAGAGAAGGCTCAAGATTCAAGTATCTAGGCACAGTAATGTTATGAAATGTGCCATGGTTTTCAAGTTCGCTCTTGACCTCCATGTGATCTAATTGACCGAGTAAGTTTATTTTAGGTTGTTTAAGAGCAGTGTTTATAACTGGAGTTGCAGATACAATAATCTCTTTTCTGCAGGTGTGTTGTACTACGACTCTATCTCCAACAGGTCTAGAGTATTCATCTCTTAATATTCCAGCAGCACCAGCATCCACAGCTTCAGGTGATTCACCTCCTTCACAGACTTGATCACTTGGACTATACATGGCCTCTTTAGAATTTTTAAGCAAGCCAATATCCTCCACTGGATGAACTTCCCCAATACCTGCAAAAGTTCATCCTCAAAAATAAGTTTAATTGGTGAAATAAGCCTGTCGCTCGACTGTGCTGGTTTTTGTCAGAGCTATTTTTGTTGCTTTCCAAAAAAAATACAATCCAATTGCAAACATGGAAGAGCACAGTTATGATATGTAAAATTGCATCAATGGATAAACTAGATCCCTAAAAAGTTCCAGAGGAAGTTACTGTTAAACTCAATAGCTTTTGCTATATTGCGAATGGATAAACTAGATCCCTAAAAACCTTCCAGACAAACTTACTGTTAAACTCAATAGCTTTTTCATCAATATAGCAGACCCTCAATTAATGTTTATTTACATAGAGGGCCCAACCTCATCACTAGGTAAAATCTCAGCACAGTAAAAAGGCATTGGTTTCCATTAGTTTTGAGTGTCGCTGATCAAAATCCTACAGGAATGATGTATTATTATAAGTCAAACATACAAAGGAAACTCATGCAGTTACCTAATATGCAATTGATATTGTTCTGAAAGCCATGCAGTCCAAAAGACTTTTGGCCTGACACATCAGTCCCTACCCCCGCAGACCATACATGCATTATTCCCTCTTGTAAGTTTTCCAACTATCTCAAGGTATCTTCATACCTTCAACCCAAATGATTTATCTAGCCATCAGCCATTGAAGAAGGAAAAATTGAAATGAGAAATCCCAAGGAATGCAAAATTCCCCTTTGCAGCACCATATATGCATTATTCCCTATCGCAGACTTATCTGAATCTGCACATCTAAAGGTACTTTATACCTTCACTCCAAATGATTCGACCAGCCATCCATCATTGATGCAAAAGAATTTAATTAACAAACCCAAAAGTATGAAAAATATGTCATACCTGAATATAAAAGATTTTCCAGAGGGGGGTGTATGCCCTTTGAGTTTAGGACTTGACTCTGTGATGCATTATCCATGTATGGTTGTTGAAATTCTGTTAAATGAGAAATCCGGAATGGAGATGGCACTGAAGAAAGGACTCCATTGATTGAGGAATCAGGACCATGGATATTTCCTGGTTCCCCAACTAGATCAACTACATATTCCCTGTTAAGAAACATATCCATACATGAACAAAAAAAATAATGACAATGACACGAATGTAACACAATCCTAGATCTAGTATTCGAATCAATTTGCCGAAATAAAAGAAAAAACAAATAAAGAGTAATGAACCATTGGAACAATGAAAACAATATTTAATGGAGAAAGTTGATCTGAAAAAATATTACCTAGGAAGTTTCCTGTCATCCTCAATTTTGACAAGACAGGAAGACCGATGGTCTGCAACACAGTACTTGCAACCTCGAGCTATCCGGCATGGCAGACCTATGTGGTCAGCTAATTTCTGCAGTTGAAAAGGCATCAACTGTTAGTTTTACCAATTTCTTTGTCTATATCGTGTGATACTCAAGTTGCATATGCATTATGTGCATACCAAAAAAAAAAAAAAAAGGATTATCCTACCACAATCTGCAGGCCCTTGGTCAGATGGCCACTTATGTACACCCCAAAAGCAGGAATAGTTTGTGCAACATAACTGACTTGTGATCAATTTGTGCACAAAAGCAGATAAATTGACTACTATGATTATGACTAAGCCCTGGAAAATTTAAGTAGGAAAGGGATAAAATAAAAAAAACATAACCAGAAGTGCGCTCCTACTGTATTTCACAATTGTATTTGAATTCTATTAATTTCGATTAAAGTTACAGCGTGTTTCATTCTGCTGCAGTATCTCCACTTAAAAATACATTAACAATAGCCTATGTAAACAAGACAAAACCATAACAAGAGCAGATCTGTTGGAATTTGCCGTAATCTGCTCAATTGTTCCAGCAAAAATTAACAAGGTCATCAGTCACTCTTCATTACTATGACAATACTGTGTTTGCTGGGGACAAGAATAGAGATGGAATGGAATGGCTTAACCACTATAGGTAAGACCATGTACGTAGATGCATGAATGGTACAATTTAGTAAAGGATCAATCATATCATTCACTCCTAATCACATATCATATTCGAGGAAACAAATAATCAATCTAATACTACTTCAATATTCACAGTATCTCTAAAAGCTGGCACAACTAGGAGAATCTACATTTCCTAAATTTTGTGCAACTGTTTCTGTACTACAAAACCTTTAACGAACAACAATCTAGTGCGTGACTGATCCCATAATTATAGGGTTCCAGCAGGTAAGATTCCAGGATGTGAATGGCTCGATAAGAAGTTATGACCATGAAATAAACCCTAAGGGCAATTAGGAGAGTCGTCGGAGGAACTAACACCAAAGGGAAAAAAAATGAAAGAATACTCCAGAGGAACTTTTTTATGTCATGAATTTGACAAGATGCAATTTTGAATACCTCACTGAATGATCAGGGAATAGAATTCTCTCATTGGCTCCTCAAAATAATTGTAGAATTCACTTGATGATTCTAATTCAGTTGCATTCTCATGTATATCATTGCACTGAATGTTCATATATTTAGAGAACCCATTAGTATGAGGACAATTAGTCCAGATTAAACTATCACTGTATGACGTATTAACAATAAAAAAATACGCTTTTCCAAGAACATAATTTTTTAAATAGGTTATGAACTTCCAAAATGTTCTGTGGATACCTAGATCATTGAAAACAAAAGTGATAAGTTGGAACTGGCCATGCATTTTTTTCCCTGATGATCTAGGGACTGACCCCTCCCTACAGAGTGGAGCTGTAAGCCTGGGGGTGAGTGTATACTCCAAAATACAAGCAACCAAAGTTTAGCAAGGTCAAGGGGATGGTCCGAGGGGAGATCCTCTGACAGGGTGAGATTCAAACACACAACCTGTCGAGTGTACGGTTAAGGAGTGTGCCTACCTCACCACAGGGCTACCCCTCAAAGTTTGTCCATACATTTTACTCAAGTACAGAGTAAGGTGCTTTATATGATTAGTTGGATAGGGAGACTCCTTTTATTGGTTAATTAGGGAGGTGTGTTGAACTTATCTAAACCCTTCTGATTGGCCCAATAAGTTGGCCATAATTTACTATTTGTGTAGTTATCTAGGAAGGAAAATCTATGAATTGCCTGATACTAAACTAAGTAGGCATCTTGGAATGAAACAAACAGACCTCCTTCTTTCCTCTAAATTTCTGTCTCTTATTCTCCTCTCTTTTATATTTTGCAATTAAGTCCAGCATCAAAGAGCTAATCATTGGATTACAAATTGTTTTCATATGGGTAGCGTTCACTAAACTTCAAGCCACTAGGAGATCAGGCTGCCTTAGTTAAATACTTGTCAAAAAAATAGAAAAAGAAAAAGATAGCTACCACAGTTTAATAATTTTCCATATTTGGATTGTATTACATGAAATTATATAACATAACTATTGATATCTGGTAATCTCGAGATTAAGTATGCTAGACAGGTGTGAATGATTATGTGATGTAAAATTGGTTTCACAAAATTCAAATCAAAACAAAGCAATAAAATGGAGCGTAAGAGTGGAAAGTTAATACACCGTGAGTAAGTTCGATCCCACCCCCAAAAATAATTCAAGAGAGAGAAATAGAAGCCAGGTTTTCTTAACTGAAAAATATGTAGTGTGTTCCCTCACCTTGAAAAGAATAGCACGATGCCTACAGAGTCCTGTAGACATGCTGCCAATGGGAAGCACAACGCATTTATGAAAATCCTTTAATTTCTGGCTAACCAATTTCCAGCGCATCTGTAGATCGCCTTGCTCCACCAGAGAAGTGCCTCTTAAATTCCAACACAAAAGAACACTTTTACAAAAAAAGAAACAATGGTTTAATCAATAAACTCAGAAAATGTTGAAAAACTTACCCCATATATATAGCAACTAGTTTGCCGAGCTTCTCTACTAACATCAAGGTGTTTTCCGAAGCAAAATATAGCTCCTGCGCTTTACCTTCTAGCTCCCTAAGCCGTGTGTCCCCATATCTATCAACAAGAACAACTTCCATTGATGTATCGCTAGGTTCAACAGCTTTAAGTGCCAGAATAGATGGTAGCCGTCTACCTTCCTCCAAGTCATTGCACATCAACCACAGATAGGGATTCATTCCCAGAATGTTATAGAATCCATCTGAAATCTTGTCAGTATATGACAAGCAACCACTAACCTGAAAAATGGAGCATTTATTGACAATGCATCATTCAGAATCAGAAGACTGCAAAGTGGGTCAATGAAATATACATAACAGAAGAATGTTGTTGGATCAAAGAAATATTCTACAAAGTGGAAACAGAATCATACGGTAACAACGTAATTGTAATTAAATATAGGATTTATCGGTTTGAAGTGACACGGCTGCAAGGGTTTCACATCAATTTGTGATTATTTTTTGGTGGTAGATTTGTCTAATATTTAGCATTTAAAATGGAATCATATTCCCTAAACAAGCCCATTTAGCATCATGGATGAGAGGATGCCCAATCTTCAAAAGTAGTCAGAGACTCAGACACCAACAAAAAACGTATGCTTTTCCGCAGGTTGAGGATAACATTCTTTGTTGACAATATGAAGTTTAGGTAGGACTCACAAACAAAAAAGCTAGAGTTGAGAAAGTTAAGAAAAGACACCACAAGGTAGAAGGATTGTCCGACCAAAAGTGATCTCGGACCCATTTGTTAAAACGACGGAAGAAAATGAATTAAGAAACGATATTTAAGCCATTAACATCCATATGACTATTCAAAGCCATCCCCATAACATTTAGTGGCATATTACCATTGAAAGAGACCCACAGGTAATGTGCTCGGATCCCCTCGGGGGCCAGAGAGAGAGAGAGAGAGAGAGAAAGAGTGTTCGTAACTTCGTACCCAGAGTCTATAGGAGACAGATTCTGCATCACGATATACACCGACACCCTCGGCCCCAGAGTCTTGCGGAAGAAGTGGTTCACTGGCAAGCGTCGCTTGCTCGGTGAGACGTTTAGCTAGCGTAAGTTGCAAATAATAGCTTTCCCGCGACTTCCGAGTCAAAGTGTCTCTACTCTCCCCCTCCTCCTCCTCCTCCCTTGCTGTCGAGACTCGCGACTCCTTAAGACCGCTTGACAAATTCCCCTCCAATGTTGTCCCGGAAAACAGACTACCCGCATAACTACTTCCACTCGACAACCTCTGCAACGACGTTTGCCTATCAAAACCCCGTTCCTTACCGCCACCAAGCGCCTCTGGCGTGACTATCGACGGCACACCATTACGGCTACTCCCACTTGACAACCTCTGCAACGAAACTTGCCGATCAAACACCCGTTCTTTACCAGCTGCACCGACCACCTCCGCCGGCCCACCGTGACTACTCCCACTCGACAGCCTCTCCAACGACACGTCCCGGTTACATCTCCGGCCTTCACCGGCGACAACCGCCTCCGGTGGATCCGGCTGAAGCAAGAGCTCGTGCTCTTGATGGTTATCGCCGTCGTCCAACCTTACCTTCACGTGACCCTTTCTCTCCCCCTTTTTCTCCACCAACCAACTGACGAAAGCAGCTAATTGATTTCCGTGAATCTTATCGCCCGTGAAACGATCCGATACAGTCGCATACTTGCCTCCAACTGCGAACTCCTTTGAAATCGTTGACGCCTTCCTGTCGCTATCACCATTAAAGCACTCTTTCGTGATTTTCTTCTCGTGATCTAAAAAACCTTTTGACGATACATCGAATCCACGGTCCGGAAATTGCCTGGGAAAGAAGTAAGTCGTTCGATGCGGCATTTTCACAAACCTCACGTGAACAACAACAACAGTACTCTCACCGGCACGCTTACTCAAAATTCAACTGCCTCCAACTCAAGTCAAGAACAGCTCAAATCCTACCTGACCGTACAATCGCTGCAAATCATAAGTCGAACAAATGAACCGTCAAACACATTTCTCTCCCTCGTTCGGAGTCAATGATCGACAACACGTTCAAATCCTAAAAACAACACCGGTTTTCAAGTCAAATTCCAATGAACTCCAGACTCGAATATCAATCAAATTCAAATCAGAATCGGAAGCAGTTTACGGCCCCCAAAAAAAAAGAACTAAAATCTGTTCTCTGCGAAGAAAGAGGTAAACCTTCACGACCTCCCTGATCTCAAAGCGCCTGCGAACGAGAACTCAGAAACTAGTTTGCGTACGCACAAAACGTAGATTCAAATCTCATTCTACTGGAGAAAACGGAAGGCTGCTGACAAAGGCACTTCAACAGATGAGTACAGATATATAGATAACAGATAAAAAAATATAGAGAGAGAAAGAGATGGGCTGTGGCTGAGAGAGAGAGAGACCAAACAAAGGAGTTGTAACAGTCTCGGCTGCGCATTGCAAGCACATGAGTAGTTAAAGCGGTGGGAAATTGGAAAATAACAATGGCCCTGTTTGGACATCAAGCAAACGGCGAAATTTAAAAGTTATTAAAAATTCGTGTTTTTTTAATTAAATTTAATTATTTATTACTTTTAATATTTTTGTACTAACTTTTTCTTCAACCAAACACATTCAATAATTATAAAAAAAGTTAGAAATTAAAATTTTTTAAATTTTAAAACACAGAAGAAGGTTATTTTAAAATAATGATTGGATATTTATATTCAAGTTGATCTAAAATTGTTAAAAACTATATAAACGATGTATAACAAAATTATAGTGTAAATGCTTGAATTTTTTTTAAGTTTTCTAGAACTTTTTGATAAGTATAATTTTTTTAAAAAATCTAACAAAATTCGTTAAAACGCAGGGAAATAACTAGTTCTAAAAAATTTTAATAAATTTTTTTAAAAGTGTTCGAATTTTAAAATTTTCTTTTTTTGAAATGTAATTTTTAAAATTAAAAAAATTTAAAACTTTTTTAAATTGGTTGGAATTTCAAACAAATCCCTAAAAAAATAAATAATAATTTTTTATGCGCAAATGGGTAACGAACGCACCCGCGTGAATGCGCACCTTTTCTGCAACCGGTACACGTAATGTGTTTATTATTCGCCGTTGCGACACGTAAGCTTTGAGTGCGTTGGGGCTTATTTCGCACCACGTGTAGGATGACAAAGAGATTTTTTAGGAATGACGATAAAGCCCCTGGATTTTGATTGGTACGACGAAAATTTCGTCGCTTTGTTTTGGCGCCACTTGAGCGGCAAGTGAGTCCCTGTGACGGTGGTGGTTGGCGGGTGGCCGCTCTCGAAAAATGTGAAACCTGTCGCTTTTAAGCCATCCAATCCATCTAAAAGTTTTGTATTTTGTTCTTATTAATGTGAATTCATTGGTGATTCGAAAATAAGAATGAAAAAGTGATAATTTTTCAAACAAGAGGTAGTCAAACTATGTTTGCTAAATTTAAAAAAATCAAAAGTTATGAGTAATTTGTATTTTTTAATTAAATTTTAACATATATTATTTTTATATTAAATTTTTATATTTTTTTATATATTTTTTGATTAATTTTTTTTCAAGGAACATCCCATATGTAATAAAACCATAATAATATAGGAATTGTTTGAAATTTTAAAAATTAATATAAATTTATAAAATATAGTATTATAATTCTTACAATAAATAAAAAATTTGAATTCAATAAAAATTTATTAAATTTTAGAAAATTCCAGACGATTTCATATACGAATTTCATGTTGTGTTTGTTTATTAAAGAAAATTAATATTTTATATTTGTTAATTTAAAAAATATTAAAATGGTATAATAATATTTTGTAAGAAATATAGTAATTGAATTTGCGTGTAGCGAGGAGAGGGCCACTTATCACGTAACTTATTGGTCCAATGGCGTCAAAGTGCGCTTTTGGTGAACTTTGAAAGGAAAAATGTGGGGCTGCTAGGGTGTTATAAAAAACCAGAAAACCGGATCGATTGGAAAAAAAATCGGATCGGATTGGATTTTTTAAATTCCGTTCCAATTCTGGTTTAAAAAAATTTTAATTTTTTGAAACTAGTTTGGTTTCGACTGTGAGTATTTTACAACCAAATTGAACTGGACCAGATCAGCTGTAATAAAAGTTTGTATTAATTTAAATTTAAAATATATATATAGTTAAATTGTAATAAGATTTTGGGTTGTGGATAAAAATTGGGCTAGAAATAGAAATGTTTTTCTGGCTAATAATGGACTCGAAAGCTGCACTAACGTGATTTTTATGATTTTTTTAATACGTTGGACCGAAATTAGTTTTTTTATATTGGGTTTCGCCCAAAATTATAGCCCAAAACATAAACTGGTTTGCAACTGGAACTAGATTGAAACCGAATCGAAACTAGTTCAACCGAAACTAGATTATTTCAATAGGTTCCGGTTTTGAAAATTTCTAAATCAAAAACTCAGTTCGATCTCATAAATAGCCCAAAACTAGACTGAACCGGACCAGTATCACTCTTAGGGACTGCTTTGTCGCTATTTGACAAAGATGACATTTTTTATTTTTTATATTTAATTTTAGTTTTTTGTGTCAAGTTTTAATTTTTTATTTTTATTTTTATGGTAAAAAAAATATTTAAAAGTATACTTGGTAACAATAGTTGATAATGATAACTAGTTTTGTCGATTGGTTACATTTGGTCCAAATTCAATCTAAACTAGACACAATAATATTAGATCAAATCTGACAAAATAAATCCATGACTTAATGAACTTTGATCCATCGGATTGAATAACTAATAAAACTGAATTATTCATTAAACTCATTATTTTTAAATATTTTATATTTAAAAATAAAAAATAAAATGAAATAAATCACGTGTGAATAAAATCAAGCATAAATATTTTTATATTTAAGCAGTTTCCTAAAATATTTAAATAATAGAATAATATAATTTATCGTAATAAGACTTGGTAAAAAAATAAATAAAAACAGAAATATACTCATATTCATTACAAGAACAATTAACTTATATATTAATATATTTTTTTATTTATTATTTATTAAAATGTTTTCTCTATTTTTGTTGCATTATATTAAAGTAAAAAAATTTATTTAAATATTTTTAGTAAATTAAAATTATTTTTAATAAATAATATAATTAAATTGTATTGATTTATTTAATTACTTAAATTATATATGAAATATATTTTATTAAATTATTTTTAACAAATAGCATACTTAAATTGTATTAATTTAATTCAATAAAATATATTTCATATAAATAGTTAATTTTATAAAATATAGTAGTTTTAAGTTGATGTTGGGGCAAACCTAGGGTTTATAATCAGTGAAGGATAAAAATATAATTTTAGAGTAAATAGGAGTAAAAGAGAAAATACAGTGGATGTAAAATATAGAAAAAATATATATAATATAAAAGAAAAATAATAAATTTTTAATATAATTACTCCTTGTTGAGCTTAACATAAATCCGCACATGTCAATGATAGTCCGAGATGGGTGACGATCGATAGCAAAAGTGATGGCCAGCCAATGGGGGTGGGGGTGACAGTGGCAGGGATAGTGGTGGTAACAACAAGCAGCGGATAACAATAGTCGAAAGTGGGTGAAGTGTGGCGGTTATTGACAGTGATCGGAGGTGTGTGGGAGAGGAGGTGGTAGCGGTGGCCAAATGAAAGTGACGACTGATGAATGGTGGTATTTGATAATAGGTGATTATTGTGACTAATAATAGTTGAGAATAAAAATAAAAATTTGAAAAAAAAATTATACGTTTTCATAATTTTTAAATGTAATTTATTTATTTATTTTTATTTTTTTAAATGCAAATAAAACTTTTATTGGATGGCATATGTCCAGACAGTTAAATAGCATTAAAATAATAATAATAACAATCACCGCCGTATGGAACGTTTCCGAATGCCTTTACTAACTATTATTTCCCGTTTTGTGGCTGTTACTGCAAGCTTGTGATTCAATTGGTTGACAACTTGACAAAAATAAATAAATAAATACGTTATGTTTGGAAAGAAAAAAAAGTTAGTTTTTGTTGTAGGTGACTAAAAGTTAGCTACTAAAGTTAGTTTTTGTTGTAAGTGACTAATAGCTAGCTAATAAAAAAGTTAGTTTTTTCGTGTTTAGAAAAAAATTAATTTTTCAATAGCTAGTTTTTTAATTTTTTGTTAATTTAATATTTTTGCCCTTGAAATTTTATTAAAATAATCATTTTTTTCTTTTTATCCAACTATTTATTTATGTCATTACCAATCTAAATGATTAAAATTTATTTTGGTACAATATTTAAAACTATTAATTCAATACCATAATTATTTCCCCTCTAATAAATAAAAACTCTTCGTATAAAAACCTAACGTATAATGATTATTTCACAGGAGCAAGTTACACTATTAAAAAAAAAAAAAAAAACTACTACAATAATGTAATAATAAATTTAAAGATTTATTAATTTTGAAATTTTTTTATTAAAATTGGTTTTTTTATTATACAAACATTCGTCGATTCATAATATTTGTTTTGAG
>QLOD02000030.1:6780242-6791241 GCA_003260245.2 Sideroxylon spinosum | reverse complement strand
AAAAAAAATTGAAAACTCTACAAATTTCTACAAATACGAATTACGAGACTGTAAAATTTAAATTTTCTACTTACTGCACAAAGCACAAGATATTAGTTTTTACAATTTTATATAAATTTATATAACTCAAAACAGACCAATATATAGAAATTAGGAAATAGACATATGGCCCTTCTTACTTTACTTGTTGTAAAACTTTCAAGTGTGCCTCATCTCTACAACCTTGCCAACCATCAAACTCCTCCATTCAGTAAAGTGAAGAATAAGGTGAAAATTACCCCAAGTCTTTAACTTTTGTGCTTCCAAAAATCTATTGGCCAGAAGGCTTGCATATGAAGACATTTACATGATAAAGGACAAATATAAGGGATTTGTGGCCGTGATAAGAATAATTCCACCCCAAAAAAAAAAAAAAAAAATAGTTACTTTGAATAATTAGGATGTAGTTTCCATTTGGGACCATATTAAGCCCCTATTTTCCAGTGTACTTGGGTACAAGACGAGTTGTGATGGTGTTTTCCATTTGCTGATGCAATTTTTGTTGATGAAAAGAAAAATTGAGAGAATCTTTGGAAATATATGCGGGTTATAGATAATTAAGCTAAAAATTTAGTACATGGAATGGAACTTCTGCAAAACTAGATTTAAATTGTGAAAGCGGTGAAGTTTATAACCTTGCTTGTGTATATCTTAACTTATGTTTCACTCAATAAGCCACAAACTTGAAATAGTTAAAATTTTGTTCCGCTATGCTAATTAAACAATTGATTGTATCTGTTGTGGTTATACAAGTGATATTAAGAGTTATTATTTTTGTTTCACATATTGGTTATCAATAAGTTGGTCAATGGAATTGAATCAATGATGCATTTGTAATTTAGGTTGGATGAGTTAAGTGGAGGGGATCTTTCCAAAGTCGAATTTGATCAGTAGAGGTGATTTAGAACAAGTGAGGAAATCACTCTACTACAATCTATGCCCCAGATACTTCCCCTCTCGCTGGGGCATTAGCATTTGGGGGCATTTCATGCCATTCGTTGCAAAGATCCTCTAGTCGAGGGCATCGGTGCTCGGTGTAATTTCAAGCTCTTTGGATCTCGTGTGGTACCACTCCTTCTAGAATCAATATAGACAAACCTAGCGAGTGCTTCATAAGTTTCAACATTTGCGTTTGATTTGAATATCTAGGTATTTCAAATCAATGGTTTGAGATTAAGTTGTTTAAAAAATATAAGAGGCAATTTATCAAAAAATATAAGATTGGGAGTTACTTTATATTATAATAGATGAACTATTGCTAATAATTATTACCAAAGTGGTGTCATCATTTCTTAAAGTGGTGGAGCCACTATCATAAAAGATTTCAAATAAATACTTTTTGTGGTAATTCCAGATTCATCATTTTCATTGCCACAAAATTACCATAAAATCCTTTGATTTCAAATCCATAAATACAAATGCAACATTAGTGAAATTGGGAGTCACCTCATCCCTTGGGCTAGGAGGAAAGTCCAAGGCCATATCTCTCACCCATGAAGACCTAGGTGGCTTCACAACTAGACACTTACTTGTGGGACCACTAGGGACTAGCAGCTTGATGGTTAGAGATAGGGAATCTGTCGAGCTTCGATTAACCTAAAAGAGAGGCACTACTCGATAAGAATCGACTAAAATATGGTCAACTATGCAAATATGGTCGCAGTTGTCGTACCAGTCGACCATGTAGGGACATCGCCACAAGTTGGTTGAGCATCCTCTTGCCAGTAGTATATGGGGGGTGAATCAAACCATGTAGAGTTAGCCATTTGTTCTGAGGATCACTGTCTTGTGCGTGTGGAGGCTGACCTTCTTGTCCTGACTCTTATAGATACCCTCCTTATTCAACCCCTTATCTATTTGAGAAACAGTCCACCATTGCTATTATTACCATGATCTGGTGTTATCTCTCCTTCTCTCACTTGCTTACTTCAGGCTTGCTTAGTTCTCACCCCATTTGCCATACAATTGTTGACAACTGACATTATTCTCGGACAATTAGCATCCACACTAGAGTCCATCATTTGCAAATGTTGTACGACTAATATTAAGGGTGTTGCAAGAAGAGTACATTGAAGAAGAATGTGACATAGGAGGTGAGAAATTGAGTATGTGCTGAAGTAATATTTACAAAGCTGGCCCAGAAGGCAATTGGCCGAGGTTTTGTTTAGCTGATCTGGCCAAAAAAAAAAATATTTAATACTTTTTTTGCCTTTGAGAAATGGGGTTTAGAAATGAACTTGGCTCAAGTTCAGATGCATTCTTATAGATTTGAAGATGTATTGTAAGCTTGATAGGCAACCTTTTGGAGTAATCGCAACCTCTAAATGATAATATGATTTCCAATCATATTAGTTTTATATGTGTCCGCATACATGCGGCACATATATACTTAGAGCAACTTGATGTTGTACTATATTCTTCATATATGGGAGCTCCGGTCAACGGGATCTAAAATGAACCTTAAGGTGGAGCTTTGTATCATATGGCAACTTTTGAGAGACACTAGGGGATCTAAAATGAACCTTAAGCTTTGTATCATATGACAGCTTTTGAGAGACACAAGGGGATCTAAAATGAACCTTAAGGTGAAGCTTTGTATCATGTGACAACTTTTGAGAGGCCTGTGAGGTCTCTGGTAAAGTATTGACTACCTTGCACTAAGTGATGAAAATGCATTAAAAATATCCAATCAGAACTCAAAAGTATATTTTTGAGCATTTTATCTTGTGTTCTATGGTTGCTTAACCTTTTCTTTTTCCTAATCCTTCCTTTTTAGTGATGATGGTGATGAGGCCATTCTAAATACGCTATGGGGAAGATATGAAAATGCCTTTGATAAGGTATGTTTGGGAATTTCTTTGTTGTGGTTTGATTTGTCTCACATTAATTTTTTTCTGTGAATATTCTGAAAAAGTTAAACACCAAATTTCTGTTAGGTTGTTTGATTGCAGCATGTCGTAATGATTGTTCGTTTTACACGCCTCTCTAGTGGATTTTCTTGTTATATTGTTCCCTTTTGCTTATGCTGATAGGAACTGAAGATTGAATGATTTCTCAACCTTAGTTCTATTTTAAAGTTCAATTTTTTTTTTTTTTTTTTTGGTTTTTTAGTTGCTTACTTTACTTTTCTTACTCATTAAAAAAAAAAAATTTAATTCATATTTATTTACTTGAATGGGAAATTGCACATAAACCCAGTCTTAAAAAGTTGTTTGCTTTGAATGAAGTGCATTTATGTATTTTGTTAGGATAGATTACTGGCAAGCTTTGTGTAGAGGGGGAAAAACAGAAGTTCACAAATGTATTTACATATATTCCAAATAATAGTGATGAAAAGTTTTCAAATCTGTTTGGTCAACCTTACTGTTTTTTGAAGAATATTAGCTGTAAATGTGTGTATATTTTAGGATATTTTGTTACCTTAGAAGTTAGCACTTAATTAGTTTCCCTAAAAGTTAGCTCCTAATTTATTCTTTCCTAATTTCCGTACTGCTGTAACTTGCAAAATTCGTATTGTATGTGTTATTCAAGATATGAAAGTTAATTCCTACAAACTGCTCTCCCATTCTATATTGTATCAGAGCAAGGTTTTGTTTTTCATCTAAAACCCTAATTTTTTCCTTCTGGCGGCTCTGATCTGACCCAAATTTTTGGGTTTTCTGACCCCTTCATCTATGCCTTTCTCTTTTGTTGCTGTAAATCTTTCACCATGGCTAATGCTTCAAACAAGACCAATTCTGAACCTTATTCAGTCAAAATCACATTTGACTGAATGAGGCTAACTTTATTCGGTGGTCACAATCAGTTAGAATGTATATTCGAGGATGAGGGAAGATAGGGTATTTGACCAGTGAAATCGAGGAGCCTGAGAGGATAGATCCACTCCATGCTTTGTGGGATGCCAAAAACTCTATGGTAATGGCATGGCTTGTGAATGCTATAGATGAAGAGATTGGCACAAATTACATGTGCTATTCTACTGCAAAATAACTCTGGGATAATTTGAATCAGATGTATTCTGACCTTGGAAATTATTCCCAAATCTACGAACTATGGTAGAAAATCAGCAATACTCATCAAGGAGAAGGCAGTGTGACAAGGTATTTCAACACTCTTGAGGGACTATGGCAGGAGTTAGATTTATTCAATGATTATTAATGGAAAAATTCTGATGACTGTAATCACAATAAGAAGATGTTGGAGAATGCTAGAAATTTTAAATTCTTGGCTGGACTTAATGACAAATTTGATGAAGTCAGGAGAAGGATTTTAGGGAGACAACCGCTACCACCACTCGGGGAGGTATTTTCTGAAGTGCGATGAGAAGATTGTCGTTGGAATGTCATGATGAAAAAGAGAGAGGATGAAACCATGGAGAGTTCTGCCTTAGTTGTTGCCGATTCTACCCCATATGGTGTTGCTAACACAGATGTGACCGTTGCCAATGTTTCTACGCAGTGGGCCTACTCTAACCAACGGAGATTGAAGATAAGCCTCGCATATGGTGTGATCACTGTAATAAGCCACGCCACATTCAAGAAACTTGCTGGAAACTTCATGGAAAGCTAACAAACTGGAAAAGCAACAAATCTGGAAACTCCGGTAGCAACTCTATAGGTCCTAAAGCCAATGAAGCCAAGGCTAATTTCCTAAGTGCTGAGCAAGTGGATCACCTTCTTTAATTGCTGAAATGCACTCCTATATCCAGTCTTTCTACTGGTTCATTGGCCCAAACAGGCGATATTCCCAGTGCCTATTCTAGTGGCTTAATTCTGGCACCATGGATCATTGATTCTGGTGCATCCGATCATATAACTAGTACATCAAAATTGTTTCAATCTTATAACCCTTGTCCTGGTAATAAAAAGGTTAGAATTGCAGATGAAAGTTTTTCATCTATTGACGGAATAGGTTCTGTCCAAATTTCTGAGAAAATAGAACTAAAATCTGTCCTTCATGTCCCTAAACTTCCTTGTAACCTGCTGTCTATTAGTAAACTCTCGCGTGATTCTAATTGTCGTGTTATATTCTTTGATTCTCATTGTCAATTTTAGGATCAACTCTCAGGGAGGATGATTGGCAGTGCTAAGATGGTTGATTGACTCCATTATTTTGATCAGACACTATTCAACAATAAACAAGCTTAGGGTTTGAGTGGAAGTACTAGTTCAATTTCTGTACGTGAACAAATAGTGCTTTGGCATGTTAGACTAGGACATCCTAGTTTTCCTTTTTTAAAATATTTGTTTCCTGGCTTATTTAAAACTTTGGATTGTAACTCTCTTTACTGTGATGCTTGTCATTTATCCAAGAGTCATCGGAACACTTATCAATCTAAAATTTATCGTGCTTTAAAACCATTTTATTTAAAACATTGTGATGGTTGGGGTCCTTCAAAAATCACTACTGCATTTGGCAAAAAATGGTTTGTTACGTTTATTGACGATCATACTCGGTTTTGTTGGGTGTATTTGATGAGTGACAAATCTGAATTTGAACAAATATTCAAGGCATTTTATAATATGATTGAAAATCAATTCCAAACAAAAATTAGTATCCTTAGAACCGATAATGGCACTGAATACTTTAAAAATTGTTTAGGAAGTTTTTTTTTCGAAAAAGGGTATTCGACATTAATCCTCTTGTTGTGACACCCCACAACAAAATGGCATCGTAGAGAGAAAAAATCGCCACTTATTGGAGGTTGCTCAAGCCATCATGATTTCTATGCATGTTCCTAAATAGTTACGGGATGATGCTATTTTAATTGCATGCTCCCTTATTAGTAGGATGCCAACTCGTGTTTTAAAATGCATCGCACCTTTAGCCCGCCTAAAGGAGATTTTCCCACTTTGTCGGATAACATCAGATTTACAAATAAAAGTTTTTGGGTGCACTGTTTTTGTTCATATACTATCCCATATTCGATCCAAACTTGACCCTAGGGCAAAAAAATGTGTTTTCCTTGGATATGCCCCTTATAAGAGAGGCTACAAATGTTTTAATCCTATAACCAAAAAAATTGACATCACTGTGGCTGTTGTATTTGTTGAAAAACAACCTTATTTTAGCCATAACCATCTTCCGGCCCCGGGGGGGAGTGAAAAGTAAAGATGAGTTCTGGCAAGCTTCTACACCTTCCCTAATGTTTTTCATGACATTGACCGCCATGCTTCTTTAAATGGTCAGGAAACAAATACTTTACCTAGTGAAAATAACAACAATCCTAGTCCACTTGTACGAGGCATAAGTGATTCACAAATAAGGGGAGAAATACTACTAGATATTCCCTCACTTGAGCTTCGTGTTTATACCCGAAGAAGAGATCATAAGAATAATAGAAATCATTCTTCAAATCCAGAGCAAGGCCAATCTTCATCACCTCCACAAGTTGGTCCCTCACAAACTTAAGGTATTTCTTCTCCTTCTACCCTTTCCTTTGATAATTCTATTGATCTTGATCTACCTATAGCCCTTAGGAAAGGAGTTAGAACTTGTACCACACATCCTATTACCAGTTATCTATCCTATCATAAACTCTCAGATGCTCATAAGGCCTTTACATTAACTGTTTCTCATTTGTTTATTCCAAGAACTACTTAGGAAGCACTGGATCACCTAGAATGGAGATTGGCTGTTCAAGAACAGATGAATGCACTAATTGCTAATGACACTTGGGCAATTGGTGATCTACCGAAAGGAAAGAAGACTATTGGCTGTAAGTGGGTATTTACAGTCAAATTCAGGGCTGATGTTAGTATAGAGAGGTACAAAACAAGACTTGTAGCGAAAGGGTTCACTCATAATTTGAGCATAGCTTTTGGTCTTTGACATCAAGAAATGAGGTTGTAATAACGAAACGGACATGTAAGAATTTGGTCCTAGCATTAGCCAAGTTAGTAGCCACTCTGGCAGCATCCCTTTTCTACACATTCTCTAGTGGGTTCTCCTTCGATTCAGACTTGACCTCTTTCTTCAGTGCCTTCTACTCATGAGAGACAAGCACCTCTGGCTCCGTGTTACCCCACGATTACACATTCTAAGGATGGAACTCATAAATCGTCTGTTCTCTATTCGGGTAAACATAGTCTTCCTCGAGTGACACAGACTCTTACTTCAATTCTTGAACCATGGCCTGCATATGGGATTGACTATTAAGAAATATTTGCTCCTGTAGCCAAGATGAATTCAATCCGTGTGCTAATCTCTCTCACTGTTCACTCTAATAGGTCCTTATATCAATTAGATGTGAAGAATGCCTTCCTAAATGGAGATTTAGAGGACAAAGTTTTTATGGATCTACTACCAAGATTTGAAGGGACACGTGGCAAAGGTAAGGTCTGCAGGTTGAAGAAATCATTGTATGGACTCAAACAATCTTCTAGAGCTTGGTTTGAACGCTTTGGGAAAGTGGTAAAGAGTCGTGGCTACAGCCAAGGTCAAGCTGATCATACTATGTTCTATAGACACACCGATGGAAGCATAGTAGCTATCCTTATTTTCTATGTTGATGATATTGTTTAGACAGGTAATGACAGAATTGAGCTTGAGAGGTTAAAGAAAATTCTTGCTAAGGAGTTTGAGATCAAAGACTTAGGTAACTTGAAGTATTTTTTTTGTATGGAGTTTGTAGGGTCAAAGAAAGGAATTTTTGTTTTCAACGAAAATATGTTCTTGATTTACTTGGAGAAACAGGTTTACTAGGGTGTAGCAGCAGAAACACCTATAGAGCCATACTTAAGGCTCCAACCAGCTAAACCTGAAGAAGTAATCAATAGAGAACAATATCAAAGATTGGTAGGGAAACTCCTTTATCTCTCTCACAGGCTGACATAGCTTTTGCAACAAGTGTTGCTGGTCAATTTATGCATTCACTAGGATTTGAGCATTTTGATGTAGTTCACAAAATCCTAAAGTACTTAAAGGGGACGCCAGGTAAAGGCTTATTGTTTGGAGGTCATGGAAATTTACAAGTTGAAATATACATTGATGTAGATTAGGCTGGAAGTGTCAGAGATAGAAGATCAAGTTCTGGCTGTTGCACATTTGTTGGAGGAAACTTAGTAATTTGGCGCAACAAGAAACAAAATGTGGTGGCAAGGAGTAGTGCAAAGGCGGAGTTTAGAGTTATTGCTCATGGAATTTGTGAAGCACTGTGGATTAAAAGAATGTTGGAGGAATTAAAGGTTACTAATTCACTACCAATGAAACTGTATTGTGATAATAAATCTGCAATAGCTATTGCTCACAACCCAATCCAATCCTTCATGATAGAACAAAGTATGTGGAGGTGGACAAGCACTTCATCAAATAGAAAATTGACAGTGGGGTAATATGTTTACCCTATATCTTGATAGCTGAGCAAGTAGCAGACATACTCACAAAGGGACTGCCAAAGAAACAGTTTGAAAACTTAACTAGCAAGCTGGTCATGGAGGATATCTTTAAACCAGCTTGACGGAGAGTGTTGAAAAGTTTCCAAATCTGTTTGGTCAACCTTGTTGTTTTTTGAAGAATATTAGCTGTAAATGTGTGTATATTTTAGGAGATTTTGTTACCTTAGAAGTTAGCATTTAATTAGTTTCCCTAGAAGTTAGCTCCTAATTTATTCTTTCCTAATTTCCCTGCTGCTGTAACTTATAAAATCTGTATTGTATGTGTTATTGAAGATATGAAAGTTAATTCCTACAAACTGCTCTCCCATTCTTTAAATAGTACAAACTGCTCTCCCATTCTATAAATAGACATATTTATATTCATGTAAGAGGCTTCATGAGATGTACAATAGCATTCTCCAAACAATGACATTTTATGTAAGGCCATACCTTGCAGCTGTTGACAAGAATGTTATTATGGATATTTGTTAAACATAAAAATGTTGATAGTTTTATTTTGTCATTTTCATCTTATCTCTCCATCTGTAGAAGGTTTCCTGCGTTGTGTACTCTGATCCGGTTGAGTTTGACTTTGTCTAGTATTGATCATTGGGGTTTTTCTCTTTTCATATGGAACATTTAGGGGTCCACTTTCATGATTATGGTCCGAAATATTCAGGAATCTTTTATATGAAGGCAAATTGCATTTTTTTTTTGGATGATTGTAGAGGTATGACCACCTTCGGTTGGATTAATCCGCTAGAGCTCATGAAAGCGAATTGCATTTAATATTGGTAGACTTGATGTTTTCAAGTTTTAAATAGTAACCCTTGTTTAATAAATCAATTTTGGTCACCATCTAAGTTGTGCTTGACTTTAATATGTCTTTGTTGAGCCAATGATCTTTAATCTTAGTCACCCGCGTTATGAATTTGATTTGCCTATTATTTAATAGTGTGTGCAACAAGTTACATACCAGGCTTGGTGCATCATATTTTTGTGCTTATTTCTTAGTTGGATGCCAAGTAGGGTGTTATGCCCATGTATTAAATTAAAAAGAGAAAAAAAAGAAAAAAAAGAAAAGAAATGAAAAGGTGTTAAACCTATGAACATGCCAAGTTGAACTCATTTGTATTGGCTTCCTTGTTGGACACATTGTTTTGACAATGACAACTAGGTTTTAGGCTAAGAAATTCCGTATAATAAACTAGGAACAAAAGAATGGGAAATAAACATTTTTAAAGTTCACTAGATTGAGAGAGAAAAACTAGAGATATTAATCATATGTATAGGACACTGTTGCAAGATGAGGAAACCAAAGAGGTGGGGAAATATAATTTTGGAACTAAATGATTGCTGTAGAGACATTTTGGAGAATAGTTTCTTTCGTTAAATTAGAGTATCCGACGTGCTATGATACGCAGATTCTTTTATTTACTTCAACGTATGCACGTCCACCAGAACTGATATGGGTAACGGTATGCAATGTGTTTGCCACCCGTACCTAAATTAGACACTTGGATCCTTTACTTTTTAAGGATATTTGGAGAACCAATGAAACTTTGATTATAAAGAAAAATTTTAGCCTTTAACATGGATGGTAAACAAAAATTTCATTTTTCTTTAAATTCTATCAAATTTCAAACTTTCAAATACATAATAATAATCATATCTCATGTCAATGTATCATTATGATATATTTAAATTTTCATGCCGTGTCCATATGCAACTATTATATATGCATCTCCATATCCTTAAATTAAGGTTTAGGAATGTTTAAAATCTGGAGACATACACACATCCTACGCCTATACCTATGTCTATGTGGCATAGCCAAGGCGTATTGTGTGTTGAAAAAGATGAAATCGGAGAAGTTGTAGGGTTAGATGGTATTTCAATTGAGATATTGAAGTGTTTTGGTGATGCAGGCATAGATTGGTTAACTAAATTATTTAATAAAGTCACGGTGATCAAGAAAATGCCTAATGAGTGGAGAAGAAGGATTTTAGTACCAATTTTAAATAATAATGGTGATATCTAAAGTGGTAATTATTATAGGAGCATATCTCACTCATAAAACTACGGGAACAAGTAACCTGACATAGTTTAAAACTTGAAATAATATCGAGTAATTAGTTTAGATTTATGTTGGGAAGTTCAACTATGGTAGCAATCTACCTATTAAGACGAATAATGGGGAGACAGAGAGAAAAAAGGAAAGATCTATTAGTCGTCTCGGTCGAGTAAAAAGGCAAGATCATCTTATGATTTTTATATATTTAGAGATGGGATAATCAAGAGATATGACAACGTGTTACATATATGTATATGGAGATGATACAACTGGTGGGGAGACTAGTGAATTTCCAGTTATAGGTATTTATATATGTTTTCTCCATTAAGTCCTTTTTTAGTTATGGATGAATTTTGACTAGGTATACACAAGAAGATGAGTAGATGAAACAAAAGATAGAATAAATGCATAGTTAAAATTGTGGAGAGAAGTGTTAAAATCACGAAAATTGAGGACAGGTAGGACTAAAATTGAATATATAGAATATTAGTTTAATAGTAATCAAAATACA
>QLOD02000030.1:6763225-6773366 GCA_003260245.2 Sideroxylon spinosum | reverse complement strand
AAATTAGTATCTCAAATTTTATGTAATAAATAAAAAATTTAAATTTTACAACCTCGTAATTCGAGTTTTTTATTATGTTGGTTGTCTGGAGATAAAGGAGCCGGGTTTGCACTAGTTAAGCACATGGAAGTTATTTGATACTTGTGGATAACGAGGTCTTTTGTACGTGGATGGCATAATGGCATTCCATTAATGCTTTTTTAATGCTGATGGCATTTTCTTAATGTTATTTCTTCTAATAAAATTATTTTATACATAAAAAAAAAAGGGAAAGAAAAAATAAAAAAGAAAAACAATAGAACTGCTCATTGACACTAATTTTTCACTTAACCCAGGGCTGACCAAGATAGTCCACCTAATGGAGGTTCATGTGCTGAACAAAACATAAGACAATAAGTTAACTTCAAAACCTTAAATTGTGACTTGATTGCTCAGTTTCATCTTCTGACAGACGTCATGGATCCCAAAATAGCCAATTCAAGTCCTATCATGCATCTTTAGAATCTTTTTGCTAGGTCAAAGATAATGATTTATCAAATTGTTTGGCTTGAGTAATTATTCTGTACAAGGTATCATCTAATTACTTGATCTAAAATAATAAGTTTAGTAATATCATCTCTCTCTTTCTGTCTGTCTGTCTTTCTTTCTTTCTTTCTTCTTCTTCTTTTTCTTCTATTTTTTTTTTTAATTCTCGAGAATTGTTTTAATGGAAGAAAGTCTCTTGTCTAAAAGTTCATGGTAAACCAGATATGTTCCAAGATCACTTTACTATGCGGGCCCTTAATTTTGGGCCAATAATTCTTGGCTAGGATCTTCTTCTCAATTTCCTTCTATACATAAACATGCGTGCTTATAGAAATTAGGCTGCTAGGGGCAAATTTCCGTTTCAGACAATTTTGGTAATAACTGAGGTTTAAAAATATGGAGAGCAGACAGGGAAAGTGATTCGGTTGCTAATTGACATTTATTCATGAATGATTGTTTCCTGTGGTGGAAGATTCTTTTCTTATTAAAGAGTCTTTTCAGTTCACCACATTCGAGCACACCATTTTGCAGCGGTTAATAGTGGGGAATCAACGCTTTTATGGAACTTCTTTATGTTCCTTTATCTGTATATACATAAATAAGTTGATTTAGTTCAAAGTTCAATGTTCTAGAATGAAATTACTATTCTGCTCCAGTTATATTTCTGACCTAATGGTATTGTTTTCGTCCATTTCCCCTTTTCTGGTTAACCTGTTTAACCTGAGTGGTCTTGTTTTCATGTTTTTCTTTGTTTATTTTTTGCATGGAGCATAATAACCATAATAATATTGCTTTTTTCCCAGCGGCCGTCGTCCAACTCAAAACAATTACTGGATCTCTTTCTGCTGATGAAAGTTTGCCAAGTTCTATATCAGAGAAAAGCAGAATTTTGCAACAATTACTTGTATGCGTGGTGTCAATAACATGCAGCTTCATTGTCCTAGATTCAGATGTACATGAAAAGGCTCAGTTGTATAACAGTAACTTGGAGTTTCCTGTTCCAAGGGGTGGTGCAACTTCAATTGATCCTTCTGCCAGTTGGAAGAATCCCCTTTCTGAAAAAAGGCTACATTGGCATAAGAAGGCAGTTGTGTCCTTGATGGAAGCTGGTGGTCTTAATTGGTTAGTAGGTAAGGTAGGCGATTTTAGATTTTGTAAGCGCTCGATTTACTTTTCTATGCATGAAGATAATTATATTTATACGAATCATCCAAAAAACCAATTCCACTCTATACCTAGCATAATTAAGTGTCCACCACAATTTATTCCTCTATAGCAAAGCTCCACATTCATTCCCATTTCGATTCTAAGTTGAAGTGCGACAGATTTCTTCTCCCATTAATCCCCTCTTTTATTGGCCAGCATATGATACTCCATTCCACCAAATGGTACTTAAAGCCTTCCCTTACCCGTTCCCCATTGAAATCTCGCTGGAGCTTCTCTAGCCTTTTCACCACAAAATTGGTGCCGTGAATAGTGACAAGAAATATGTGGGCAGACTCGATAAAATACTTTTGATTAGAGTTAACCTAGCCTTTTTGGAAACATATCTGTTTCTACCCAGCTAGCCTTTTGGAATCTGTTAACCACCACATCCCAAGCCTGCTTAGCCTTGAACCCCTAAGGAGAGACTTAAGTATGTTGAAGGTAAGTTGCTCACTTTGCATCCCAGAATGGCTGCTTAATTATCTAGATTCACCACCACACCCACAAGAATAATTTATGACTTTGCCAAATTAATTTTTAGCTCAGACACATTCTCGAAACAAAGCAAAAGACATCTCAAATGACCTAGCTGCTTCATGTACCTCGCAGAAAGCCATTGAAGCATCCGCAAATAATAAATGAGATGCCATTTCCACACCTCCTCCCCAACCCTTGTCGCTTACAGAAAAACCCTCAATAAACCCACAATTTGCCATTCTTCCCACCATCGTACTAAGAGCTTCCATCATCATAATAAACAAATAAGGAGACAGAGAATCTCCTTGATGTAAACCCCTGGTGGAATCAAAGAAGCTTTCAGGAGACACATTAATTAAGATTGAAAACCTTGCTGCATGCAAACACCACGACGCCCAACCATTCACTACCAATGCTTTTTTGGTACTTCATATCCTTTTTCCAGTCATTTGAACGTTCACTGCAATTCCTTGTGTTGCAGAGATGTTACGAGTGATGAGAAGGTTGATTATGAAAGAACAATGGGTAGATACATCACTTCAGTATTTGACTTTGAGGGCTCTTCGATCAGCTTTGTCTGATAATCCACGTGGTCAAAACCATTTTAGAAGTATTGGAGGACTTGAAGTTCTGTTGGATGGACTGGGACTTCCATCAAGTAGTGCCTTGAGGTCAAAGAACTTCCCTTTTTCTGATAAAGAGAGGTACTTTATTTGAAATGGTTTATCACCTTTTCTTAAATTTTTGTTACCCTGTCCTTTTATTTGGTATTCATTGTAATTATGTTATGAGTATAAAAGTATATAGTTTATATAGTATTATTGTTACTAGTAGAAATACACAAGCGGATAACACTATTGGAGTACATTATTTAGTCCAACCCGAGTGTATTAACGCATTCAATTTTATATATTTCAAAAAAAAAAATATATTTTCTAAACTTTGTTGTTCTTTGTTGTCCTACTCCTAATCTCAAGGGTAGTTGCTTGAACTTGAATATATAATGACTCTAGTGCTGACTCTTGTTGTTCTTGGAAGGGGATGGTGGTTTATACTTGCATAGCTGATGTGTTCGTCTCGGTTTTCTAGCTTAACTGTTGCTTAATTCTACGTTATATTATTGTTGGATAATGTGAAATTATTATTGTTATTTTTTTCTAATTGAAATCAATATAATATGATTCATGAAAATTTTATCAGAACCTCATATTTCTGGTTCACTTTTTTTATGACTCCAATGAACCAGGCATGGGTGTGAAAGTACTTGTTCCCTTTTTATAATGGCCTCTGTTAATTTCTTGTTCCCTTTTTATAATGGCCTCTGTTAATTTCTTATGGGCATTGCCACACTGCTCCAGAATTCAAACGTTTGTAGTTATATAATATTTCTTTGTTGTTGTCCAAGCCTTAAAAAGGGGGAAATAAAGGGGATGGCAGAAATTTTGGGGCTTCCAAACTTAATGTTTCTGTCATGCTATTTGGATGGCAGTATGTTAGGTTCACCTCAGATTTCATAAAACTAATTTGGTTGAAAAAAAAGTAATTAGTTCAATCAGATTTCATTAACACTAAATTGGATGAACATTGCTAGTCTATATACTGTGTTTTCTGTAGCTTCTTTGGATAAGAATTCTACTTTTGTCCCTCTTAAATTTTTTTAGCCTTTATATGCTTTCTCATTTATGAGTAAGACTTTGTACCAATACCCCACTTGTAATACAGTTATTCCTTCCTCACTTAGATGGTTCTAGAAAAGATTTCAATGAAAAACTGTGGTCGAACATGGGAAATATTTGAAGGTTTTATTGTTGGAGAATTTTCTTTCGGCAGTGTTAGGTTTGTTGTTAGCTCGCATCAATAATGAACTTAATGAGATTTGACTTTATGGATGCTTGAAGCTCAAAAGCACATTTGACAATGCAGTTTTCGGTCAACTGGCTATCATTGTGGGTGGTTTGCTTTGCATTTTTCTTATGCTGCAAATAGTTATCTGTTTAATTTTAGATAGTTTTTATAATTCATCTAAGCAATTCTGTCAGATATTATATGCAGTAACCCAAGGGAGCTAGACTTGGATTCACAAACTTAATTACCTTGTGGACATTTTTTCAGAAACAAGCTGGGGCATGATTTCTAAAGCCTTGCTTACCATTTTCATTATTCATATAAATCTGGTGTGACAATTGGGCATTCTATTAACCAAAATGGTTTAGACATGCATATCTTGAATCTTTTATTTTTCTTGGATAAACTCTGAGTCTGTGTATCTATAACAGTGAAGTCTTCTTCTGAAACATTCTGTTTGATACGTTGGAAACTTCATATGGCAGTAACATTGTTGCAGTCCCTCTTTAAATTAATGGGCAAATTGGACGAACATGCAGTAAACATTTGGCTAAATATCATTTGAATATTACAGTGATACTCCTTACTTTGCACATTGCATTAACACCGAAATCCAACCGTTAGTCAAAGTAGTAACATATAAGAATATTTACACAACATTGCTTTTTTACCCTTCCATAAATACATAAAAAGTTCAAAAATTGTTTTAAACCATTTTTATGGTATGATGATGTTGAAGTTGTATATCTTGATAGGTTATTAGGAATGAGTTATTAAATCATTTTGGACATTTTACATGTCTAAGGAAGGGTAAAGAAACTATATAATGTAATATTCTTATAATGACTCAATTTCTGTCTTATATCAAACTAGATTTACCGTTGGGGTTTAGTGTTAATAACATTTGTGAAATAAGGGGCATCTCTGTATTATTTAAACAGCATAGGGCATACCTGTATTTCGTTTAAATGGCATAGGGCATACCTGTATTTAGCTAAATGTTTAGGCAAGCTCATTGTAATTTTTCCTAATTTAATATTTTCTCTTTGAGCATTTGATAAGCAATTGCATGTATCTTGAACCCCTAGTAGTAAAACTTGGAGTAGACGACGACCTTTTGTGGGATTGGACATCGTCTTGGGTTGGAAAGTAGTTGTAAGAACATTAATTTGGAGTGACATTTGTTGTAGTTTTAGAAATTTTATAATATATAATCACTGCGTATTCCCCAATGGGGTTTGTGTCAATAATAGAGTAGCTGGGCATACGTGATTAATTTTATTTCTTGAAGCAAGACACACAAAAAAACATGTGTCCAATCGGGACTTGAACTTTGCACTTAAGGAGATACAACTCAAGTTAAGTAGGTGGTAATTTTTGGGTGAATGTCTATATCATACATCTTTATGAATGAATTGCCTATGAACGTGACAAACCCACCCCACCCCACCCCCTCCCCCCGCGGGGAATCTTAACTCTCTCTCTCTCTCTCTCTCTTGCGCGTACACACACACACAGAGGAAAATAAAAGAAAAAACACTAATGGTTTATGGATTAATTTCTCTATGTAATGTATGTCAATGTAGATAATATTAATTACATGTACGAAGAAGAAGAAGAAGAAGAGAAATTAAAGAAAGAGAGAGAGATTTAGTGACGCACTAAAAATAAGTCTGCCTCTTGTATACCTACATCTATCATAAAAGAAATTAAGAGGGCCCTTTACATACTTGGCCAACATACAATTCAAAAAAGGACAAAGTACACTTAATATGAATATTCTAATAACTGTGAACCGTAATAAGACCAATAAATGTTTGTGAGGTGGGGCAGTTTTGATTTAGAGAGTTGTTGATTGCAGGATATTAAATCTTGTGTTCGATTGCAGGATATTAAATCTTGTGTCTACGTTCTTTGGTTTGACATATTCATTTTTCATTTATTTGTCTTTGTGGTTTCATAATAAAAGGTTTTTTTGTTCACCCTTAAGAGTAGTGTTAGAATCTTTCTTTTTTTTTTTTTTTAATAATTAGTGAAAAAGGAATTTTTTTAAAACAATGAAAGGAAGGGAGCATCAAGAAGATGCTGTACAAAGTATACCAAACCCATTAACAGAAAGAGCGCTCCACAACTATTGTAAAAGTATCTCTGTCCATGTCTATAGCCCCCGTGAACCAACTATACAATTGAGCCAACAATGCACTCTTTACCCTAAATAATGTCTTACGTAATCTTGTTTTTCTTTCTTTCCTTTTTTTTTTTAATAGTATGTGAGAAGAAAAATGGTCATAGTCATAGGTGTCAAATCAAGATCTGTATCGTGAATCAAAATCTTAGATTTGAGAATCGTGAATTGTAATATTCGGTATGAAATCAGAAAATGCTAGAGAAATAATGTTATATATTAAAAATTTATAATACATTAAATAATGAACATTATGGTGCTTGAAAACTAATAGTTTAATATGTTCTTGACGTCTAAATGGAAAGAAACTAGTCTTGTGGCTATAATGTTGAACACAAAATTCATGTTTAGTAGGGACAAATACGATATTCATTTAGGGACCTTAATGAAAAGTATTAAAATTTAGAGAAGCTAACTCTTAAAGAATATGAAATTGTATGGACAAACTTCAGCTACATTAAAGTAAATTTTAAAAGTTCGAGGGGGCCTCACCCCGTTTAATGCACATACTTGACTAGAAATGTGAGTCTGAATCTTACATTTATGAGGATTTGAAGAGGTAGTGTGTTGGTCACTTACGAAGTTTTTAGAAAATATGGAATTCCAGAAGTTTAAAATAATTTATGTGAAAATGATTTGCAAGTATTGTAGAATTATTGGCCCATTACAAGCCTCCCTAACATTTTTTTTTAAATGTCCAAAAAAAAAAAAAAAAAAAAAAAAGGATAAATTTTGCAAATTAGGTATGAATAACCCGACCTAGATCTAAGTCCGCTTCCAGGCTTCCTGAATTGCAAGATTCTCTATGAATTGAGTAGATTCGGTTTGATTCAATACAATTCATTACTCCATTCGATTCGGAGGATAAGATTTGCATCGATTACATGTTGTATCAACTCGAATCGTTAGTTGAAGTAAGTACTAAGTTGTATGATTTTGACAACTATGGTTGAAGTAAATATTTTAGCGTATGTAAAAGAAGCCTTAAGTACTTTGTGTTCTCTATATTTGTGTTTTCCCATATCCTTGAAATATGAATATTGCAAATATGAAGTTGTTCACGTTCTCATCAAACTCTTAAAATTAGGAATTCCGTGCCTGCAACTAACTTTGGCTGTTGTAATCTTTTGAACTTTTTTGCACGATTTTAACACACTCATATTGATTGTTTCTAATATGTTGATGTACATGTTTTATGTGTAACTAGTTCTCTTTATGCTTAAATATGAAATGGAATGCAGGTAGTGTGTAGATTTCTTCAAATTATTAGTATTTTCATACCTGTTGTTTCTAATATGTTGATGTACATGTTTTATGTGTAACTGGTTCTCTTTATGCTTAAAATATGAAATGGAATGCAGGTAGTGTGTAGATTTCTTCAAATTATTAGTATTTTCATACCTGTAACTCAATCCTGCTTTCGTTAGATTTTGTCTCTTCATGATATTACATCATTCTTGTTGTTTTCGCTTTAATTTGTTGGTTTGATCTTATGTTGCAGAGATGAAAATCCTTTAGTGGCCATTTTCCAGCTCCATGTTCTTTCTCTGGAGGTTCTTAGGGAGGCTGTGTATCCTTATCACCCCAATTTCTTGCACTTTGTTAATATTGATGCCTAAAATTCCACTGCAGCTCTTTTTTATAAGTGAGCATGCATTCTTTACTTATGCTTGCATGGTCATGGGTAACTGAATTGGGTCCCGTTAGATCTTTAGAATATGTTTTGCAGCAATAATTTTTTTATCCTTATATTATATTGTTACAATGTACTTCAAATATGTTCTTTGGCTGGAAACTCTTGTGTTTTGACAGAAGTTTTGTGAATTTTGGTTATTTATATGCTAGCTACTGTTGATGTCCTTAACCAATATCCAGATTTGGTAATTTGAACAACTTGCAGTTCCTTTGTGAGGGTGGCAGGGTACATAAATTTGCCAATAGCTTTTGTTCACTTGCATTTATGCTTCAAGAGTACAGGCAGCAGACGAGTAATTTGTTTGGGCAGGAGGAATTTCAAATGCTTGTTTCTGGTTCTAAAATTAAGAATAATTCAAATTTTCATGATACTGAGCCTTCTACTCCAATTGCTGCCATTTCTTATGTACAAGGTTGGAATGATTATGCTGTCAAGTTAAGCAGAGTCCTTGCTTCTTTCCTTCTTGCTCCTGAAGATATTATTAAATCCTATCATGTCCAAGTATCAGCTGGTAGAAGTACTATTCCAGTTTCTTCTATATACGAGGAACTTTCAATAAAGTGGTTCATGAGGGCTCTTGTCACAGTATTTCCATGTATTAGGGCTTGTTCAAATGAAAATGAATTGCCGAGCCACTTAAGGTTAATGATACTAGTATATGATGTTTTTGTTCACCCCCTTGCTTAAGAAAGTAGAGTCACAATTCTAAGTTTGTTTTTTGTTTCTCACAACTCTTCGAATTTCTAAATTTGTTCATTTTCTCTTTTTCCCCTGTTGCTTTTCCTGTTGCTGCAGGTTCTTTGTCTATACGCTGCAGCGTTACATTCTATTTGCTTTCAGGAAGCTTCTTGTTTCATCACCTACATTATTAGATGTATTCCGAGCAGCAGGAGTTTGGGACCTTATCTTCTCTGAGAACTTCTTTTATTTTGGGCTAGCTTCAGCAGAATGCTTTGGAGAGTATTGCAAATATGATGAGGTTGCCCCATGGAGCTTAGAAATAGATTCCAGTTCTGCTAGTGTTAGCAGTCAAATAAATAGTAATGAAGTTGATATTCTTCAAATTGAAGTGATATCTTTTGTGGAATTTGCAGCAACTTTAAATGGTAGTTCGCATAACTTGGTAGGGTATTCTTTCTTTCACTTTTTGGTATTATTTCTGTTCATTGAGCTGTACATGTTTCTTCCAATCTACGACAAATAAACTAATTTTTTTTTGTTTAAGACGTGGATATGTGTTGTGTATGTAGGAAGCTAAAATTTGATGCAAGTATCAGTGAAAAACGTGGTTTCACTCTCCAATATGGTCATGAGGTGTTAAGTAAGCCAAATAATGAGTCCTTGTTATATAGTTTTGTTTGGTGTGTTGTTTTTTGGGGGGGGGGGGAGGGGGGACACCAAACTGATCTCTGCCTTCTTTGTTATTATTTCGAGTGCTTCTGTTGGTTGATCTGATAGCTGGAACTTATTATTATTTTTTCCTGATCTCTTTGTTCATTTATTCATTCTTTCTTCCAATCACTCCCATGGCTTTGAATTTCTCCAGAAGTTTCAGAAAATGATGAAAGGGGAAAAGGATGCATCTTGTACCATTCTTGGTGTGATTAGTTTATCTGTATATTGTCCAGAATTAGATATATATACATAGGTTAAGATGAACCCTAATAAAAAATAACAATTTCATATTTCAATTCAATTTCTGTATACATGTTAATAAAAAGGAATGCTATTGAGATGAGAATGCTTTGGTTGATGTGGTAAAATGAGAAATGATAGGGGTAGAAATAACAAGGTTCCCTAGATTCTAGAAATACCACCAATTGAGGATTAATTGAGTAAAATTTGGTTAATGTGGTTTTGCCATATGCAACAGAGACTGGTAGATGCCCCAGTTGGGAGTAATAGCATCCAAATCAAGAGTAACACAAGACGGTGGGGTAGACCAATACTAGCAAAGTTAGAAATAATTCAAACATGGCTCAATGTGGTTTAGGAAATAACCCTTAATCAAGCAGGGTTAAAAAGATCAATGTAGCTGCCCCTTTCAGAAAAGGCTAAGTTGAGAATTGACAGTTGGTAGTAATTACCATTTTTTTTGATAATTAAATAGAATTTATTAATAATTATAACGAGGCATTAAGAGAATGCCTTAGCACAATCCAAACCAAACACCCGACTAACTACTCAAACTTTCCACAAAACTTAAG
>QLOD02000030.1:6736281-6748260 GCA_003260245.2 Sideroxylon spinosum | reverse complement strand
TTTTTTTTTTGTTTCATTGGCAGCAACCTTTTTGGGTTCTGGTTTTATTTTCTGATATTTGAGGTTGTAGATAGATTCCTAAAGGAGTTCTATTCCGTCAGATGAAATGTCAGCTCTTCTTTGGAAAAATGTTGGAGTACTTGTTTAAATTATTTCAAATATTTATTGGCTAAAGTGTTGAAGTTTTTAAATGATATATCTCATCAAGCCAATGGAAAAGAGAATTGGGGAATGACCATTTGTGATTATCCTACAGTGCTGTGGACTTCCTTTTTCCATTCTGTATTCACAATACTGTAACCTTTGTATCGAGTAATGCCATGTATAAGCTAAATTTGTGAATTAGCATGGAAGTGTTCTTATTTTTTTATTTTTTGAGGAGGACGAGGTAAGTTTAGTGTCGCTTTGAGGGGGAAGGAGGTTGTGCCTTCTGTTTTTGTCATTTTTAGAGTTGCTAGAAGGAAAATGTGTGAAGTTCCCACAATTTGTCTCCTCTCTCTCTCTCTCTCTATATATATATATATATATATCTTATTTTTTGACTAGCAGTGATTTATAGTTTATTTGGAAAGAAGAAGGCACTTATTTGGTTCAAAAAATAAAACTAGACGTACTATGCTTAAGCGTTTTAATGTTGGGCTTGAGAATAATGAACTAAATGCTCCCATTGAAATTTCAAAAAAAGGATATGTTAATTGGGAGCATGCGGTGGTCGGTTATTTCTTTGACAAAAGAGCTTCCTTTCATTATGTGATGACCTGGGCAAGGAAAAAGTGGGTGGATGAACTAATTGATGTTGTCTTTTTTATATTTTAAACATAAAGAGTGAGGAAGCAATTAGGAAAATGTTAGATGGAAGCCCTACTATTGTGGGAATCATTTAATTCTCTTAAAAAGATGGCATCTAGGAATGCAATTGATTAAAGGGGAATTCTCTTCCATACCAATTTGGGTGAAGTTCTATAATGTTTCTCTAAACTTTCGTCCGAGGATGGATTGAGCTACGTGGCTAATGTGATTGGCGCTCCTTTGTATCTTGATGAATATACTTAGACTAAAAGTAGACTTACTTTTGCTAGTGTGTGTGTTGAATATTCCCAAATCTTTCAAACTAAACTTAGGATATGGAAACCCATATGAAATTAAAGTTGAGGTGCCGTGGAAAGCCCAAAAAATGCGAATATTGTAAAACTTTCGACTACTACACAGCCTCTTTCCACACAATCCTAAAGCTGCAGCAAATCTAGCGGTTAAACAGGAATGGAAGATTAAGGAGAATAAAGATGAGAATGAGTGGCAAGAAGTGAAAAAAGGAAAAGGCTAGATTCCCATGCCTAGTATAAGTGAAGAACAAGATAAGGAAATCTCTAGAACATCATCCTCAAATATATTTGATGTTTTATCATGATGTTAGGTTGAGGAGTGTTCTATAGGGAAAAACTCTCCAAAACAGTCGAATGATTGCAATGTGATGACCCTCCCAAGTCAACAAGAATGTGAAATTCTAAGTCCAAACACCTTCGGAGATGGAAGAGACAATTATACCAAAATAGCAAGAATATGCTACATCTCGAGCACTGAATAAAAAATAACTGTGGGAAAGAATTCAGAAACTCAACTCAACCAAAGGGCAAGCGCTAGCCAGCCTTTCCATTATTAAAGAAGCTAATCCTAAGTCCAATAAAATAGGGAAATAATACTTTTATGTTATCATTGGATGGATTTAGGTGTGGCTAAATGTTGACAAACCTATCCACTTAGGATGTAAGTGGAACTTATTAGTGGATAAGGTTGAGTCTTCTGTACTTTGTTCTCTTTGCAAGGGGTGCTCTCTCTACAGGGTTGTATCGAGCATATTTGAATATTCATATTTTTTGGTAACCAAATTAAAACTTGCCTACAAAAAAAATAAAAAAATAAATAAAATAAATAAATAAAATGATGAATTACCCAATTATTAAGTAGAAGATAGAAGTCCATCCGGAGAAGTGTCTAGGCTAGTTTGTGCAATAGGGCTTCCATTAGAAGTATATCTTATAGTTTACCTAGCGGAATAAGATAAAAATTTTATCGTGACACAAACATTACTAATTCTTAAGTACTTAATTTCTTGTCTCTTAGTTTAATAAAAAAGATAGCGATGACGAAAACTCTCTAATGCGGAGAGGTCAAAATAGACATTGGCCATGGAGATGATGATGAACTTTGAATATTTGAACAAAATAGAGGTTACTACTGAAGACCGATCCTCATTTTTGATGAGGAGAGGAAGTGGATTGAGAAGGTCGCTAAGAAGGCTTTGGCTAGAAAAGGGTAGTATGGGCAAATGGGGGTGCTAAAGGGAGGGAGTTGAACTCTATTATGCACTAGAGTTCATAGTAAGGGAATATTGGCTCTGGAAATCCGATCGTACATGCCGTCGGGGTGATTTTGGGTGAAGATTTTAGAACTTGTCAAAGGTGAGAGATGGATATTCTTGGTGAAGGTCCTTTTGAAGTTTTACCTAGGTGAGGTAACTAGATCTTGTGCTTAGGCAGTAGCTATTCCCAACTGGGTGGGGGTATGGCTCCAACGGCCTAAAGAACGCGTTACGAGCAATAGTCGGTTGGTAGTGGAGGGTGAAGAGATGGAACCTTGCTATATAAATATGGAGAGATGTTTACTGAAGAAATAAAGGGATGGTAGTGAAAGAGGAGTTCAGATCGTAGAGGTACAAGGCTGGGTGGAAAGGGTTTGGAAGGGTCTAAGTAGAGTTGAGGTGAAAGCAATAGGGGAGAACACATTCCTTTCATCTTTTTGTCAAAAGAGTGGACTAACAAAGTACGATCTAGTAAACGAAGTCTCAGAGAAATTATGACATTGCTTGATTGGTGGAACCTATGGGGTTGTTGCAATAGGAAGGTCGAGGAATAGAGTACTGTGTGGGTGAGAGTAATGGGGCTCCCCTCCCTTTTGTGGTCTACAAGGGTGTTCAAGGGCATTGTGGAGTTCGATGGGGATTAGGTTGAGTTTGATAGCGACAGTATGGATTATGAGTAGTTGAGGTGGGCTCACCTGAGGATTATGGCAACAGACAGGGGATCCCAGCATCGGTTGTAATCGAGGCTGGAGAACACTATTATGATATTTCAATATTATTGACCAATATTATCGGAAGATGACTTCATATGTGAGGCATGGGAAGATGGCAAGTTGGGGGGGGTGGAGTTTCTGGACGCTAGCCGTCAATGTGAGACGCAGGTGATGGGGAAATATGTTTTGAAGTGGGTTTTAGGCATGGGCTTTAAAGTCAGGAAGAGTTGGGTATTGGTAAAATATGGAGGAGACTAAGGCCATTTCAAAGGACGTCTACCTGGCCCTAAATAGGATCCAAACCCAAAATAGGTTTGGACCACTCACGATTGGGGACTGGGTGAAGATGGACTAAGGAATTTAGGTGTGGGCCAGATGAAGAATGGCCCAAATTTTATAGGCCAATTTAAGGAGGTTTGTAAGAAGTGAAAGAACATTAGGCAAGGCCTTAGAAGTCTGGATTTCTCCTTTACAAGTCAAGGTATGACCAATTTGAAGTCTCCTCTTCTAGATTCAACATCTCAAGTCTCTTCCTCTTCTTCTCGAGGCTGCAAATGGGGTTTGAATTGAATGTGTAGAACTTGGGCATCTTGGGAATTCTAAAAGATAGAAGGTGCAGTAGTGTAATGGGAAGTGTTCTTAGTTTGGGGGTGGGGAATGGGGGTCTTGACATGGAAGATAACAATAGTTAGATTGGTCTGTATAATACATTGTTAACTACTGGTTTGTTTGTTTGCCGCCAATGGACAAGGTGTCTATAACAATGGAGGGGCTGGATACTATTGGCTAGGGGAGGAAGGGTAGAAGCAAAAAAAAAAAAAAAAAAGAAAAAATTTCGGAATCGGTTTTGAAGAAGGTGATGTTTTCAAAAGAATGGTGGGATCTCTTGCAAAGTGATGAGAAGATTCTTAATTTCTTTCGAGTCATAAAGGAGTGATGGCTATCCAGAAATTTGAATAACACAAGGCGAAGATTGAATGGGGGGAAGGGGTGAAGAGAATTAAGAAATGTGGAGTGGGTTGTGAATTATGATAAATGGGGGACAAGGGGGGAGATGTGGAATGGAGGAAGAGGTATTTGCAAATAAGTTGGCTGAAGATGAAAATAGTAAGTTAGAATGTGAGGAGCGATGCTAGAAATTTGAATAACACTAGGCGAAGATTGAATGGGAGGAAGGGGGGAAGAGAATTAAGAAACGTGGAGTGGGTTGTGAATTTTGACAAATGGGGGACAAGGAGGCAGATGTGGGAGAGAAGAGGGAGGTAATTGCATATAAGTTGGATGGAGATTACAATGGTAAGTTAGAAGTGTTTTTTGGGAGGAAGATGGCGGAAGTGGTTGGCTTTACTGGCAATGGGGGCTTCATGAGGTATCCTTCTGATATGGGATGCAAGGAAATTTATTCGGAAGATTTTGAGATGGGGAGCTTCTCTATTTTTGGGGTATCTAGAAATTATGAAAACCATTTCAGATGGGTGTTTACATGGTTGTATGGTCCAAATTCCAATGCTTATAGGAAGTTGTTCAAGGAAGAATTGGTGAGTATAACCGATAGATGGGAGCAACCATGGTGTGTTGGCGGGGACTTCAATATGACCGGGTTTGTTGGCGAGAGGTGGGAAGGGAGGACGTAATTGAAAATATGAGGTTATTTAATGAATGCATTGAGGAGTTGGGTTTGGTGGACATGCCCCTGGTAGGGGGTGACTTTGGTCTAACGTGCATAGTAGATCCAACTACTTCGGATAACCTTGGATCACCACCCCATCCTTCTAGACTCTAGTGGGATTAGGCAGGTCATTTCATTTTAAATTCGAGAATATGTGGCTGTCAGTTGGAGGATTTAAGGAGTTGGTACAGGAATAGTGCGGAAGCTATTAGATACAAGGAAAAACAAGTTATATCTTCTCACGGAAGTTGAAAAAATTCTGAAATGATTTTTGTCCAAATGGAATAAGGAGGAATTTGGTAACATTAACAGCAAAATGTGTCTTTGAATGGAGGGAATATGGATTATGGACCTAAACGAGGAAAAGGGGAGTTTTGTTATCATAAGAGAGAGGGGCTAGGGAAGCCTTTTTGGCCAATGTAGAGGAGATTAGTTGGCTACAGAAATCCAATACACTATGGCTCAAGGGAGGTGACAAGAATACAAAGTTTTTTAACAGAGTGGCCAATTATCGCTGGAGAGCGAACAATATTTCCAGGATAATTATTGATGGCAAGGTGTTGGAAAGGGAGGAAGAGATTAGGGAGGGCATTATAGGATTTTACTTAATCTCTTTACAGAGGAGGCAAGGTAGAGACTGAGGACGAGTTGGCGTTTTCTACAATAAATGGGGGAAGAAATCACTCTTGAAGAGCGCCACCAAAGAGGAAGTCTTGGCACTTTGAATGCTATGAATGGAGATATGGCCCCAGGACTGGATCGTATGACTTCAGTTTTTTTCTTGGGTTGGAGGGATGTGATTAAGGAGGATGTTATGGAAGTTTTCAGATAAGTCCATGACAATTGGGAGTTTGTTAAATATATTAATGCTACCTAGATCTTATTCTGAAAAAGGAAGGTGCAGAAAATATCAGGGAATTCAAACTGATTGATTTCCCACCTACTGTTTGCTGATGACTCTACTATATTTTGGGGTGTTAGAGGATCTTCACTGGTCACTTGAGATATATCTTGCATTGTTTTGAAGCAGTTTATGACTTAAGGGTCCATGTCGGAAAATAAGAGTTGATCTTAGTGGGGGAGGTGCCAGAAATGGAGAGATTCGCAAGGATTTTGGGGTGCAAGATTGGGAAGCTACCTTTTACATAAGTAGGACTGCATCTGGGAGTAACCTTCAAGGCCATCCAGGTGTGGGACAAGATATTGATAAATTTCAAAGAGAACTGTTGAGATGGAAGCAAGGTTATCTGACAAAAGGTGGTAGAGTTACTTTGATCAAAAGTATGCTGTCTGATTTGCCAATTTATCACCTTTCCCTGTTCGAGTTGCCAGTGTGTATTTAGAGAAGTTTGGAGAGGTTGCAATTGTAGTTCTTATGGGGAGGAATTGGACTAATTACTATCTCGTTGAGTGAGCTAACATTAGTACACCAAGGCTAGAGGTTTGGGGATTAGGAGATTTAATTTGTTAAACGAGTCTATTCTGGGAAGTGGTTGTGGAGATCTGCATGCGAGAGAGGTAATCTTTGGAGGCAACTGATTGCAGCAAAATATGGAGTCAACAATGGAGACTAGTTTTCGAGGGATCCTAGAGCAGCTCATGGAACTGGCATACGGAACGGAATCAGCAAAGTTTGGACAGAAATAGGTGGCACTTCTCCTCTGTTGTGGGCAATGGTGATCACATAAATTTCTGGCTAAATCATTGGCTAGGGGAGAGGTGTCTGAGAGAGCTGCACCCTAATATTTATGAGATAGCAATTGACAAGGAAGGGGTGATAGCAAACTTTTATCAACAACAGAATGGTGTTGGAGCTTGGAATGTGGTGCTGATAAGTAACGCATTTGATTGGGAGGTTGATAAGTCTTGTCCGGTTGATCACCACCTTGTACTTGGTGAGGATGGGGGAAGGAGAGGACTAGATGAAATGGAGGCTACCAAGTCTGGGGTATTTGAGGTTAAATCTTATCAACAAGTGCTGGATGAGGATACGGTGGTGAACTTCCCATGGAAGAATATCTGGCAATCTAGAGCTCTGCTGAAGGTGGGATTTTTCTTGTGGTTGTCTTATGCACGGAAAAACACTCACAATTGACAATCTCAATAATAGAGGGTTCTCACTGCTGCACAGGTGTTGTCTCTGTAAAAGGGAGGAAGAAATTATTAATCATTTATTCGTGCATTGCCGGTGGGTGAGAGAAATCTGGGAGCTAGTCTTCATATGCTTTGGGGGTCCAATGGGTATTTCTGTGGGAGTGAGATAATTTTTTTAGTCCTGGCGGGGAGCCAAAATCGGCAAAGCTATAAGGAAGACAAGGAGAATTATTTTTGCTTGCATTATGCGGGTCACCTGGGGGGATAAAAATAGAAGATGCTTTCAAGGAATAGATATTTCTGTGCATTGACTGAAGAGTGTATTTTACCTCGGGGCATAAAAATAGAAGATGCTTTCAAGGAATAGATATTTCTGTGCATTGACTGAAGAGTGTATTTTTGTTATTACCATACAGTTGGTTAGCCTGGGGAAAAGAGTCAGACCTAAACACCTTTTTATCTTTTGTGGAGAGGATGGAGTTTTGAGAGTTCTTAGTTGTATATCTTTTACAGCTGGGTGGCACATTTTAATGCTTTTCTTTTATATATATTTTTATCCAAAAAAAAAATAATATAAGTATTAAATAGAAGACCTAGGATCCCAACCTTGGAGGATATGATATGTTGACATGCATCACATCAGACTTTTACTGTATGCATCCTGACATTTGATTGTTAGGATGGCAGAATTGGGATGGTTACTGTCTAGTTAAATATCAGTAATGTTTTACCATAGATATTGAAAAATGTTTGATGGCAGAATTGGCATGATTAACGTCCAGTTAAATATCAGTAATGTCATAGCATAGGTCTTGAAAAATAGGAAGTGGTTTATTTTCAAAATAAGCCGGAGAAAAAAAAAAAAATCAAAAAGCTTGTGTTATTTTCCTGACTTTCGAATTACCCATATGGGAGCAACTCGGCCATACGATTTCTACCAATTGAGGTAGAGGTCACTAGTTCAAACAACCTTGGCATTACCTAGCTCCAGTTCTTGGGGGGTTGGAGCAAGAGCTTAGGGGATTAGTCCCACCTAGGGGGAGATACCTGTAGTAGCAACAAAAAAAAAAAAAAAAAAAAATGAACTAGCAAAAAAAATCCAGACTTTGGATTAACCTGATTAAGATCTTGGACTTTATGTTGATTCTCTGTTAATTTCTTTTCTTGTACTTATTGTAATTGTAATTTTGATATGATAGGAGGAGAATTTTAAAAAACACACCTAATGGAACTTCCATATGAGAACCTCATCTATGTTATCTTTGCTTTGACTGAAATCTTGAAACAACTACCAAATTTAACTTGCTACTGTGACTCATATCTTTTTTTCCGTTGTAACCTTGCAGGGAATTGTGATTGAAACACCAATGCAGTGGCCACTGAATAAGGGCTTTTCTTTTTCTTGTTGGCTCAGAATAGAAAATTTTCCAAGGAGTGGGACAATGGGACTTTTCAGTTTTCTCACAGAGAACAGGAGAGGGTGCTTGGCGGTCCTTGCAAGAGACAAGCTGAGTTATGAGGTAAAAATCTCATTGCCCGATGGAAGAATTTTTCCTGGTTGCCTGTTTCGTGTTTCGGAAAACAGACAATGCGTTATTAATTTGCAGAAATTGTGCAGATTTTTATATGTTGCATTACCATTGTTGTCTTTTCGGGCATGTCACATTTTTTTTTGTTGGCTTGATAATACTATGCATCTAATGATTCCCCTCTGCTTTCTTTTTGCAGTCTATTAATCTGAAACGACAGTGTGTTTCTATGCATGTTAACCTAGTTAGGAAGAAATGGCATTTTCTTTGTTTAACTCATAGCATTGGTAGAGCATTTTCGGGGGGTAGCCTACTAAGATGTTACGTGGATGGTGTTCTCGTGTCATCCGAAAAATGCAGGTGCTATCTGACTTCCATAATAAATCTAATTTCTTCTTGCAAGGAAGCTCTAAATAATGACATTTCTTCTTGACATTGATAAATTGTCTTGACTTTCTTCATCCAATGGTTCAGATATGCAAAGGTTAACGAGTCATTGACAAGTTGCACAATTGGCTCAAAAATAAATTCTCCTCCAAATGAAGAAGAGAATTTGTTGTACAGGATCAAAGATTCGTCTCCTTTTCTTGGTCAGATTGGTCCAGTTTATATGTTTAGTGATGCCATCACTTCTGAACAAGTGCAGGGCATCTATTCCTTGGGACCAAGCTATATGTATGCATTCCTTGATAGTGAAATTTCAGTTTGTTCAGATAACCCATTGCCTGGTGGAATTCTTGATGCCAAAGATGGTCTTGCATCAAAAATTATATTTGGACTTAATGCACAGGTTTCTTTCCTTTCGTATATGTTGTTAAGTTTGCTTTCTTGTTTGGCCATTATGAAACTCAACAGTCAGTTTCCTTTTCTCAGGCAAGTAGTGGTAGGACTTTGTATAATGTTTCCCCATTCATGGATCATGCGCTGGATAAGAATTCATTTGAAGCAACTGTGATGGTTGGGACACAATTATGCTCGCGACGGTTGTTACAACAGATTATTTACTGCGTTGGAGGTGTATCTGTGTTTTTCCCTCTTCTCACTCAGTCTGACTTGTATGAGAATGAAGAAGCTATGCAATCTGGACACAGATTAGTTAAACCTATTACTAAAGAACGTTTAACTGCTGAAGTTATTGAGCTTATAGCTTCTGTACTAGATGAGAATTTAGCCAATCAACAGCAGATGCTTCTTGTTTCTGGATTTTCAATACTTGGATTTTTATTGCAGTCGGTTCCACCATACCAACTGAATATGGAAACACTTTCAGCTTTGAAGCATATGTTTAATGTTGTTGCAAATTGTGGTATGAAACTTGAGTTCCTCTTCCATATTTCAAATAAAAAGTGCAATTTCTTGTTTCAAAACATGCTTTATTAGCTTGCTGAATTACTTTGTCTACTCGATGTATAATAATTTCTTTTGGCTTCTGTCCAGGTTTGTCGGAGCTGCTTGTAAAAGACATTATATCTAATATATTTCTCAATCCTCTTGTCTGGGTCTATACAGTTTACAAGGTTCAACGTGAACTGTACATGTTTCTCATTCAGCAATTTGATAATGATCCTAGGCTTCTTAAGAGTCTTTGCCGGCTGCCTCGTGTTCTTGATATCATCCGCCAGTTTTATTGGGATAGTGCAAAATGCCGATATGCTATAGGAGGCAAACCTCTTTTGCATCCTTTGACGAAACAAGTACTTGGAGAGAGACCCAATCAAGAAGAAATACGTAAAATTCGTCTTCTTCTATTGAGTCTTGGGGAGATGAGTCTGAGGTATAGTTTCCTTTTCTGGAATGTCTTACTCGTGTTCTAACTATGTACTTTTTTCAGTCCCCTTGTATGCTGACATAACAGATTGTATTTATGTAACTTTTTTTCAAATATTTATTTCAAATATGTGGCAAAATGCAGGCAAAACATAGATGTCTCAGATATAAAGGCACTTATTGCCTTTTTTGAAGCAAGTCAAGATATGGCATGCATTGAAGATGTTTTGCATATGGTTATTCGTGCTGTTTCTCAGAAACCGCTGCTTGTTTCATTCCTGGAACAAGTCAATGTACTTGGGGGCTGTCACATATTTGTAAATCTTCTTCAGAGGTATGTCCTTTGTATGAGGTTTTTGACAGCTGACCCCCCCTCTCTCTCTCTCTCTCTCTCACACACAGAGTGCATATAAATGTTACTGTTTCTATGTTGCTTGATGGAAACATTTTCCGGATTTTCAGCATCTAGGATGTTTCTGATTATTTGTTTCATCTCATTCTCTTGCATTAGTATTGTGATTACAATTCACATGATACTTTCTCAGATATATATGTCACAAAAAAATATACATGGACCAGGTTATATAGGTCACAAAAACATAAACATTGGACCGGGTCTATGCCAACTTTTTGATGTTTGCTCTCATGATTGTTTTCAATGAAAGCAGTAGCTTCTGGCCACAGCTTTGGTTGCTTCTGTTTGTTGATTTTTGGGTTTTAAAAGGCTTTTGAGTGGAAAATTTTTTTTTACAATAAATAATGACACTAAGCTCCTTTCTCCGGAATAAACATTTTGGGTTGATTACTTGGGATATTCTATGTAAATATGGAGCCCTTATCAATTAGACTAGGGTGCCGTTATTTGCAATCCCATTTTTTATCTATGCAATCCAATTAATTCATGCATCCTATGTTTTTTCTAAGCAATCTAATTATTTCTCCACGCAACCCACAAATTACACGTAAAGTTTCAAAAATACCAATTGATCAAAACGACAAGAGTCTGCTGAAATATTTTAATTTTTTCAGTAACCAATTGATGAAATGTTTCATTTATTTTGGTATAGAAGTATCGAAAGTTTATGTGGTTAACTGTGAAAATTTTTCAACAACTGATTGTTGAAATTGTTTGATTTTTTTCAACAAGTATTTGTTGAAAGTTTTGAATTTGTTCAGTAATCAGTTATTGAAAAGTTTCGTTTGTCTGTCAAAAATTTGTTTCAGCAAGTGATTGTCGATTTTTTTTTTTGATTTTTTTTAGAAAGTGGTTGTCGATATTGTTTGTGTAGGGTTTTTTAGATTGGGGGTTATGTGTAGTAAATATGGAGGGCAACTAGGTCATTTTGCATTAGGGCATTTTTGTTCTAAGATGGGAAAAAATTTAACTGGGCTGCAGGAGATAAAATGGGGCTGTGAATAGCGGCACTCTTGGATTAAAGAGTGCCTAGTTAGCTGAGGAAGTATAGATGCAGGCATGGAGCAGGGACATCAGTCTCCTGCTGATGTTGCTCAAGTGTGTGAAAGGTTCTTAACTAGGGCAATCTTGTTGGATGCTGAAACAGTCTTTAAGGATCAATGGATTAGTTGGTCTTCGGGCATGGTTGATGTTGTTGCTGGTCAAGTTGGTGTCAGTCATTTGAAGGCTTATCTTAGAATGTTGTTTCCAGATAAGAACTTTTTGCTGCTACTGTTGGATATTTTGAAGCTCATAGTAAGAGAGTTTTCTTCGTGCTGATTGGAGGGAGTCTTGGAGATTAATGCCGGCACAAACACCCCCACCCCCCAAACAACAACAAACAACAACAACAGCAGCAGCAACAACAATAACAACAACAACAACAACAACAA
>QLOD02000030.1:6710431-6725598 GCA_003260245.2 Sideroxylon spinosum | reverse complement strand
AGTTATATGCTGCTGATGATGATTTTAAAGAAGTTTGGGAAAAGTGTATAGCCAAGCAAGCCACAGGAGACTTTCACATTTTAGATGGCTGTTGATTTAGTGGTAACAGGTTGTGCATACCTAAGGTATCATTGAGGGAGAAATTGATGAGAGACTTGCATGGGGGAGACAGTGGTCACTTGAGTCGTGACAAAACTATTGCTCTGTTAGAGGAGAGGTATTATTGACCATGGCTTAAGCAGGATGTCGGTAACTGTGTAAGAAAATTCTATGTATGTCAGACTTTTAAGGGCCAATCTTAGAATACCGGGTTGTATACAACCCTACCTATTCCTAATGATATTTAGGAGAATTTGTCTATGGACTTTGTGTTGGATTTGCCTCGCTCCCAAAGGAACATCAATTTTGTGTTTGTGATAGTGGACAGGTTTTCAAAAATGGTTCATTTTATCCCTTGTAGGAAGACTTCTGATGCCTCCCATATAGCTCGACTTTTTTTTTTCAAGAGGTAGTCAAGTTGCATGGAGTACCCCAGCCGATTACTTCTGACAAAGACACCAAATTTCTTAGCCATTTTTGGATGACCCTTTGTGGATGTTTGATACCTCGAAATTCAGTAGCATGGCGCATCCTCAGACAGATGGCTAAACAGAGGTGGTGAATAGAACTCTGGAAAATTTGGTGAGGTGCATATGTGGGGATAAGCCAAGACAATGGGATCATGCCCTACCTCAGGCAGAGTTTGCTTACAATATTGCAGGAAACAGTTCTATTGGAGTGTCACCTTTTTCCGTGGTGTACCACAAGCAACCACGACATGCTTTGGACTTGGTGAAGTTGCCTAAAGGTGTGGAGAATGGTTCAACCGGTTTGGCAAGCCAGATTGTTTTGTTTGATGCGTATAGGTACCCAGTAACTAAAGGAGGAACTCCACCACAAAAATTTTCAGCAGCCGCAGAGAACATGACACATCAATTTCAAGACGTTCAGAAGGCGGTTTGTGAGAAATTAGAAGCCACAAATGCCATGTATAAAGCAGCAGCTAACAAGCAGTGCCGTTTCAAAGCTTTCAAGGAAGGGGATACTGTTATGGTCTTTCTTCGCAGGAAGCGGTTTCCAATTGGTTCTTACAATAAGCTCAAGCCCAGAAAATATGGCCCTTACAAGATCATCAAGAAGATTAATGACAATGCCTATGTGATTGACTTGCCCGCTAGACAAGGGAATCTCCAGGACTTTCAATGGGTGCTGATATACACGAGTTCCATGAGCAAGGCAAGCTCATCTATCTAGACATTAACTCGAGGACGAGTTCCATTTAAGTGGAGGGGACGGATCTAGAACAGTTAGTCCTGCATTATTTTGGAAGGTCCTAGGCCGCATGAAGGATTCCAAGAAGAAGAGCTAGCTTTATTGTCTTCATTTTATTAGTTGCTTTCATTAATAATTAGGGACGTATTCGTCTTCTTTTCAATTTTTAGGACCTAGAGTGCAATTTCCTTTTATTTTAAGGTATTTTCGTAATTTGTGTAATTAGCCTATATAAGGCTGAATGCTTCAGCCTTTAGGGCACTTTTTGGGTCATCTTTGAAGGTTTGAAGTATTGTTCAAGAAAACCCTAATTTCTCTTCATGTCTTTGTATGTTTTAAGCAATACCCGTGAGGATTGAGTGAGTTGAATCTACTCACTATGTGGATAGTAGAATGGTATTGATGCTCAAGTCTTTGGACTTCAAGTAGAAATTAAAGAACTTTACATTTTAGACATATGTCGTATTATTTTATAGTAAATTTACTAGAGATGTCTACAAGAGACGGTTGATTGCTTCCTTTTTCCTTTTTAATAGATATCTATTAGTTAGTTTTAACGGCAGAAATCTGAACCATTAACTTTAAGAAATTCTCTCTTTTCATTGCTTCGGTCCCAAGGTTACTCATTTTCAATTAGAAGGAAATTCCCCCAACTCTAAGTAGGGTTTGTGTGAGAGGCTTATCTTTCTAAAGAAGCTAGATACAGAGTTGGGTCTTGGAAGCATTATTCGCGCCTACTGCACGTCTGGAAAACTATATTCTTTATTTTCTTCTGCAACTATTCTATGGATGAAGCTTGTTTTTCAGAATCTTATTAATTCATCATTGTTTAGGGAGGGTAGATTATTGCACACAAGCAATCATGTTGTAGAAGAGATGCAGTCTTACTTTTACAAACATATTTTTGCTCCTCTCTGGGTTAAAATTTTTCTGGGTGCCCTTTTTACCTGTTCATGTCATAATATTCATCATTTTAATACACATTTTATCTTTTTACTATCCTATATATAGGAATCCCTGGGTATCCAAAGAGTCTACTCCAAATAAAGATGAGCCAATTGAAGATGAGTGGTGGAATTTATATGATAGTCTGTGGGTCATTATCTGTCAGATGAATGGGAAAGGACCAGGCAAGATGTTACCGAAATCTTCGTCAGCAGTGGGCCCATCTTTTGGCCAAAGAGCACGTGGTTTGGTAGAATCACTGAATATTCCTGCTGCAGAAATGGCTGCAGTCGTTGTATCAGGGGGGCTTGGCAATGCATTGGCCGGAAAACCTAATAAAAATGTTGACAAGGCTATGCTGTTAAGAGCAGAGAAATGCCCCCGAATTGTGTTTCGACTTGTTGCCCTATATCTCTGTAGGTCTTCTCTAGAGAGAGCATCTCGATGTGTCCAGCAGGTCATTCCACTTCTTCCATATCTTCTGGCTGCTGACGATGAGCAAAGCAAAGGCAGATTGCAACTTTTCATCTGGTATTGTGGTGTTACCGTGTCAAGATAACTTCAATAACATTTTTTTTAATTGGTTTTTTTTGTCTTTTTCTTTTATTTTGGTTTTTTGTCATCTTATGTTTTCAATTGTCTCTCTCAAAAAGAAATGTTTTTTTTCAGTAAATTTTAGATGTAAATATGGATGTCCACCTTTCATATCATTCTTAATATAATTTGACGCAGTTGCTTTTGTGGACAGGTCCTTGCTTGCTGTTAGGTCACAGTATGGAATGTTGGATGATGGTGCTCGATTTCATGTTATCTCACATTTGATTCGAGAAACTGTTAATTATGGGAAATCGATGCTTGCTATGACCATCATGGGCAGAGATGAGCCACCAGATTCAGGCAGCAATTCTAATGAAACAAGCGCCCTTCATAATCTAATTCAGAAGGATCAAGTGCTTGCTGCGGTGGGCAACGAAATTCTTTTTTGTCTCTCTGTGTTTTCTTTCTTTTTTTTTCTTTTTTTTTTTTTTTTTTTTCTCTCTTTTATAAATTGTATCATGCTGTTTGATGCTGTAGTTTAATAAATTTCACCTTGTACTTCTATTGGTGTATGGTGCCATACATCTGCCAGTTCCTTCTGCCCAATGCCTTGAATGATTTTCATCGAAGTTGGCTTGATAAGAACTGCTATAGAAGATAGTATGGCACTCAATGGAACATGTCATTCCATTGCCTATCAGGCGACTTTTAGATTCCTTCAGTGTATGTTTGCATGATTTTTTAGCATCGTTTAGAAAACTGCCACTTGAATACCTATCAAAAGAATAAAACTACCGCCTGAATAACTAGCACAACTATCGTTCGCACCCATAATCTGACCATTTCCTTTTTTTTTTTTTTTCTCCCTCCAATCATTTTTAATTAAAAAAAAAAAAGAAAAAGAAAAAGATTAATATCGGACCATTTATTTGTCTAATTTTTTTTTTCCAAAGAGGAAGGCCTTTTATATGGATTACAGAAATTTTATATGATGAAAGCCAAGCATTTGTCTCTGGATATAGATGTTTCTGGATAATTTCATATGTTTCATTATTGCTTGCTTCTTTAAGTCCTGCCCATTAATTGCCAGCTTCTACTCTCCAGGTTGCTGATGAGGTAAAATTCATAAAGACCTCAAAAACTGATCGCACAAAACAGGTGCATGAGCTTCGTATTAGGATGGATGAAAATTCATCATTGGATTCTAGCCAAAAGAAAGCTTTTGAAGATGAGGTACAGAGTAGCTTGAACAACATTCTTTCTGCGGATGATAGCAGAAGAACTTCCTTCCAGCTTGCTCATGATGAGGAACAACAAATCGTTGCTGTAAGCATATAGCTTAATGTTATTTTATAGACTTTGTTTTCCTGATGGCTTATTGCCCTACTTCTGCACAGCAATTTTTGCATTACAAATTTACTATTACTACTGCAACAGGAAAAATGGATACACATGTTTCGCACACTTATTGATGAAAGGGGTCCATGGTCTGCAAACCCTTTTCCAAATAGTACAGTAACACATTGGAAGCTTGACAAGACAGAAGATGCATGGCGGCGTAGGCCAAAGCTAAGACGAAATTATCATTTTGATGAAAAGCTTTGTCATTGTCCATCCAGTATAGGTAGTAGCAAAGCTGTTCTTCAAGCTGGTGAAAGCAAATCTGCTTTGGGAGGGCATATTCCAGAGCAAATGAAGCGGTTTTTACTGAAAGGAATTCACAGAATCACCGAGGAGGGTTCTTCAGAACTCACTGAAAATGATCCTGAATCAATTGGGCAAAAAGACACTGTCACTGAGGATATCTCAGAGAGAGAGGTATCCGAGGCAGTAAAAGACAGTGGTGATCATAAGGATCTTTGTCAAGACAGCAAAGATTCTTCCTCTGCATCAACAGAGCAAGAAACTAGCGAGGTATGTGCAAATGATTGTTGTGTGTAACAAGGGCTGTTGTAGCTGCATTTCTTACGTCTGCTTTCCTTTCTCAGGTTCTTTTGTCTATTCCATGTGTACATGTAACACCAAAGAGAAAATTAGCTGGACGTTTGGCAATCATGAAAAATGTCTTGCATTTCTTTAGTGAGTTTTTGGTGGAAGGTACAGGTGGGTCCTCTGTTGTCAAGGACTTCCATGCTTCAAGCAACTATAATTCAGGTAAGCCTGATCATTTGGGAGGTGCCCAGAAGCAGAAGTTCAATTTAGATTTGGATCCTGAGAAGGGGACTACTACTGATAACATGGAAGCAGTTCATGAAAAAGCTCTACAAAAGCAGCCCAAAAACATTAAGCGCCACCGAAGATGGAACATTTGCAAGGTTGTTAAATGAAACTGCAAATATTATATCCGATGTTTTGCTTTTGCAACCTATCTCTTTCGGTGGTCTGATCTTTTTATTGCATTTTTTTTCATTGTTTTGAACTGCAGATAAAGGCTGTCCATTGGACTCGGTATTTGCTTAGATACACAGCAATAGAGATTTTCTTCAATGATTCAGCAGCTCCTGTATTTTTAAATTTTGCATCACAGAAGGATGCAAAAGATGTTGGAACCTTGATAGTTGCCACCAGAAACGAATTTATGTTTCCAAAGGGATACAAAGACAAGACTGGAATTATTTCCTTTGTCGATAGACGTGTGGCACTGGAGATGGCAGAATCTGCAAGAGAAAGCTGGAGGAGAAGGGAAATGACTAACTTTGAATACCTGATGATTCTCAATACACTGGCAGGGAGATCATATAATGATTTAACCCAATATCCTGTGTTTCCTTGGGTATTAGCTGATTATTCCTCTGATACACTTGATTTTAACAAGTCATTGACTTTTCGGGATCTTTCAAAACCTGTTGGAGCACTAGATCCAAAACGGTTTGAGGTTTGTTCATTTGGTTTCCTGTTTATTGAACTCACTCCCTTTGGGTAGGATATTTGTAATTATTGTCTTGTTTTGCTTTCCTTATGCAGGTTTTTGAGGATAGATATCGTAATTTCTGTGATCCTGATATTCCCAGGTAGTCTTCAATATCTGCTTCATCAGCTGTTTACACTTGGATTAATATGTCTTGTGAACTAATAGTATTGGTATTTCCTATTGCATGCAGTTTCTACTATGGATCTCATTACTCAAGCATGGGGATTGTGCTCTTCTACCTGCTTCGGTTAGAGCCATTTACAGCTCTCCACCGTACTCTGCAGGTATTTTGAAAGTGCATATTTCTTGGAATTATTTTGCAGTTAGTTCCTGCATTCTTTGGAATTTGATCTGGTTCTGGGCTTCACATTTCTAAAACCTTGTATTTTAGTTAACATAAAATTTTCCTCAGACAATAGGCCCAATTGTTCTCTAGTTGTTAATTTGTCTTTTTAGTCATTCATGGTTATTTTCTTGTCCCTCTGTTTTATTCATTGTCCAATTTCTTAAGCATTTTTTTGTTATTGGTTAGGGAGGTAAGTTTGACCATGCAGATCGCCTTTTTCAAAGCATAGAGGGCACTTATCGGAACTGTCTTTCAAATACAAGTGATGTGAAAGAGTTGATTCCAGAGTTCTTTTACATGCCAGAGTTTCTTCTCAATTCAAACTCTTATCATTTTGGAATAAAACAAGATGGTGAACCCTTAGCTGATGTTTGCCTCCCTCCTTGGGCAAAGGTATATTTATTACCCCACGAGCTTCATTATTAACCAACGCTCAAAGTCTCATTCCAATAGGTTGCTTTTATTAGCAGGGAAAAAATGAAAACATTTCATATTTTTTGAAAGATTTTGAAAGTAGCAATGTGTGTGTGTATTAAAAAGAGAATGTTTAGTATTATAAATTGCAATCCCTGGTCCCTACGCTAAAGGTGAAAATCACTAACACTTCCCTGAACTTCAAAAAACAATCTGTGTACCCTTTGTATTTAAGACTGAATTGAAGTCGTGAATTGTTTTAATTTTTTAAGTGAAAAAGCAAAAAATATCTATTGAGAGCCAAATAGAATTAGGGATGTAAGTGCGGGTAATGTGAAGTACAACAGTTTTAAGTCGTGGGAATGTGAAATGCATGGGGTGTAAATGCATTTTTTAAAGTTGTTAAAATTCAAAACCATTAGCTTTGACGGATTTTTTTTAATGTTTTGACTTTAGTCTGAAATACAAAAGAAGTAAAGGTTGGTTTTTGAAGTTTGTGGGGGCATTAATGATTTTCACTTTTAGTAAATGGTGTCAAGGCAATTAAACCAATTAAAATGTATAGTCCTAAATTAAAATCTATCTAAAGAGATGAAAACCTTGTATAAATTAATACAAATTTTATTATTTTGGTAAGTTTTGCTATATTAAAGCATGTTTTGCAATAGTTTGTAGAGCACTTGTATTTGGTGTTGCCATTCATTTTTATTTATTTTTTATCCTGATTCTGTGAGGATTGAAATTTATGGATTACTATTTGCCACCAGCAACACCACTGCCTAACCGGGTAAACTCAATGAGTTTTATTGAATGTGTTATCAGTTTGGGTTAAGCTTTCTGTTTTTCTTCTTTTTATGTATAATATGTATATATTTTTATTACAGTGGAGGTGGGGCTCGATGGGGTATGGGGAATTGCTATAATTTGACAGGAGTAGCCCAACCTTATTGGGGAGTGGTCGCTATACTAACTCGGATTTTGATGTTATCCTATTATAGGAAAGTCCTTGACATTGGATCAGAATCTGTAGCTTCTTAATTCAACCAGCATTCCTGATTGATAGACATTTTTTCTTCTTTTTTCTTCTCAAGTTTTAATGTCTGTTAACCTATCTTAGTTTTAACGTCATTGGTGTGCTAATCTGAGCATGTAAATATATTTACTCGGGTCTACTCTAGTTATATATGTACCAATCATTGTGAAGATTACAAAGACATGAGGCTACAATAGATTAATGGCCAGCACGACCCCCATAGCTAAATCTTTGTCGACTTGTACAAGAAAGTTGTTTTGACCCAAAACTCTCTGGAAAACAACAAATAAAAAGTATAAGGAGAAAAAAAAGTGAAGAGTAAGAAGAAAGAAAGAAAGAAGCTTTTTTTTTTTGTTAATGAACAAAGAAAGAAACTATTAAACATAAGATTGTAGAGAAAGAAATTTTAGGCACTTTAGATCTATGGTGCAACAAGATGGAGGGATTGATACTGATGTAAGTCATAGGATTCAAGCTAGGTGGACCAAATGGAGGAGTGTTTCGGAAGTCTTGTGTAGTCGGAAAGTCCCTCTCAAGATGAAAGGAAAGTATTGTAAGATGACGGTAAGACCAGTATTGTTATATGGATCAAAGTATTGAGCAGTAAAGCATAATTATGTTCAGAAGATGACAGTTACGGAGATTAGAATACTAAGACGAATGTGCGGGATCACAAGGAGAGGAAGGATTAGGAACGAAGAGATTAAGGGCAAAGTAGGAATAGCACCGATTGTGAGAGAAAATCGTTTAAGATGGTTCGGTCATGTTATAAGGCGTCCAATGGAGACACCGGTTAAAAGGTGTGAAAGCATGAAGATTGTGAGGAGTAGGTGAGGGAGAGGGAGACTTTAGAGAATTTAGAAAGAAACTATTAAACATGACCTTGTCTCCATGGATCTAACGGAAGATATGGCCCTAAACAAATTTGATTGACGTCGTCAAATTCATATAGCCGACCCCCATCTAGTGGGAAACAGCTTGGTTTGGTTTGGTTTAGTTTGGTAATGAACAAAGAAAGAAATTATGGTGCTAAATTTCCTTTTAAGTTTCATGTCTACTTTAGTTGTATATGCACTAATCACTATGAAGATTACAAAGACATAAGACATGAGAGCTACAGTAGATTTATGGCCAGCACGAGCCCCATAGCTAAACCTTTGCCAACGTGAATTGTACAAGAAACTTGTTTTGAACCAAAACTCTCTGGAAACAACAAATAAAAAAAAGGGGGGAGTAGAGAATAAGAAGAAAGTAATAAATAAGTTTTATATATATATATACATATGAACAAAGAAAGGAACTTATGGTGCTAAATTTCCTTGTAAGTTTCATGTGGAAAAAAAATGTTCTAAAGAGAATGGTCCTATACATAGGGATAAGAATCAATCTATGGATGTAGCCACTTCTGAAGCAAAGTTGTGATGATAGCTTTTGATGCAAGAGCACTAACCACATATCTTGCAAATTGAATTTTGGTATTATAGTGTTGAAATTGCTTGATATATACCGTTGGTCTCATTGCCTAATTTCTTAAGTTTTGGGGGCATTTGATGACTGAACATGGTAATTGAGCTTTGATTCCAAGAGATACTTGATTCAAATCTCATTATTCCTTGTTTATTTTGGTACATTTTGTTTTTTGTTATACCTTGTTTGATTTGATATGTTTGTCTTTTTCTCCACATCCAAATTGGAGTTGCACGTGAGGGAGTGTGTTAAAATGGCTTGGGGTACGTTGTTGAGCTTATTTCCTCGTAGCTTAAGCTTTGGGGGACAATTAGTGACTTAACATATAGTAAATACAAAATTGATTTAATTCGTGGACTAAAATGGGGTGGGTTAAGTCCTCACATCTCCATATAAGGGAGTTAAATTGGTTATTTACTTTATTTTATTTTTATTAGTGTTAATGTACATATATTCATGAACTTAGTTGATGTACTTAGGCAGTTGTGTTGTAACTAGTCTAGGTTCTCTGATCTGTATTTATTAAAAGTGTATAGTTGTGTATAAATACAAATACTGACAACCCATTTGGATATGTTAAGAATCTTTAACCTTTGAGTTGATGACATGGTATCAGAGTCACACATCTTAATTTCAAGTGTATCAATCATTCATTGTTTCTGAGGAACATAATAAACCAGAATAGGTTCAAAGAAGTCATGCTCCCTGTCGAGAAGGCACATTTATTGTCAAATGAGTATTGCATCTTCCTCGGTTGCTGGTTCAACTTGCCACAAACACCAAACAAGTTGCCGGAGTCAAGGAATGTCGTCGGAGAAGTGCCGTCGCCGGAGGTCCATCCACGCGCCGTCGGTGCCCCTACGCGTGAGCATCACATGCCGCCTATCAGTCGTGTGTGCAAGCGCGTGAGCCATTGTTTGACCTCCGGTCTTCATCTATCCACTCGCCTTCTACCGACGACCACCTGTGTCACCACCAATTAGTGTACTTCAATAGTTTGTCTTTTCCAGTACACTGGTTGTTAAGTTTTGGTACTGTTCGCTACTCCATTACGCTATAAGTTCCGGTATTGTTTGGTTAAGTCTGTCCAGTACCTCTAGTGTTACTTGATCAGTTTCAATGGCATCTCAAACTGTTGAACAAAAACTCTTTAGTAGCCCTATCTCTGTGTCACAACAGTTAACAATCAGAAAATTGAATGGCACAAACTATATCCAGTGGTTTAAGACTGTCAAGATAGCTTTGACATGCTATGGCAAACAAAAGCATCTTACAGAGTTAGTCTCTCATTTAACAGATACAGGATGTGATAGGTAGGTTTTAGAGGATGCACACATTATTAGCCTTTTATGAGATTCCATGGAACCATAAGTTGCCGATATGTGTACTCACCTAGGTACCTGTAAGGAAATTTGGGATTATGTCCGTCTATTATTCTCTAGTGACATGACTCGTATGTACGACCTCTCTTATGAGTTCTTTCAGTTACAGCAGTCTGGGAAGCCGGTTACAGGTTATTTTGCTTCTCTCAAACGAGTCTATAAAGAATTGAACTCCATTCAACCCTTGACAATGGACATTCGTGAAATGCGTAAGCAACATGAGCAGATGGTAGTAGTATGGTTCCTTGCAGGCCTTGATCCTGAATTTGAGCTAGTGAAAGCTCAGATACTAAGTGGGGCTTCTTTCCTTTCATTTGCTGAGACCTATTCCAGAGTTATGCGAGCAACATCCATAGATTCTTCGGTTCATGCTAATCCCTCTCAATCTGCACTTGTCATTCATACACCCCCATCCCTTATCAACAATCGGGTTAACCGTGGTGGTCATGGTGGGGATGGACGTGGACGCGGGCAACTTGGCAAAGGACCTCGACCTCACTACACTAACCGTGCAAAACCGGGGCATACTCGTGCGAGATGTTGGGATTTGATTGGAAGACCTCCTCACATGGCAAATACTATTTCATCTGATGCTCCTACAACCACTTCTGCAACTGGCGAACGTCCATAGAATATAACTTTTTCCAAAGAAGAGTATTTGAGGTTTTTACAATATCAGACAGCTCATCAGGCCTCTCTTCCTACAGTTTCCCTTGCCCATCAAGGTATTCCATTGCATGTCTCTCTATTCGTTCTCCCTTTTGGATTGTAGATCCTAGTACATCGAATCACATGTGTGGCAAATCTACCTTGTTTTCTAGCATTCAATATTCTGCCTCTCTTCCAATAATAACCCTAGCTAATGGGGCAACCACCTCAGTCAATGGACCTCAGTCAATGGTGCTGGTACAGTAACTCCTCCTTCTTTTCTTTCTTTAGACTCAGTGTTTTATGTTTCTTCCTTTCCTTTTAATCTAATGTCTGTGAGTCAACTTACGAAATTTCATCATTTTTCAGTAGCATTCTTTCCTAACTCTGTTATTATTCAGGATATGACAAGATGAGAGAAGATTAGCAGAGGGTATGAAGCTAGAGGAGTTTACTATCTTTATATGCCTCAAACTTGTCTTGCGATAAAAGCAAGTCCTATAGTCGCCTTTCCTATAGAGGTTCATTGTCGTTTTGGTCATTCATTCTTGGATCAGCTAAAGCGTATGGTTCCTAGTCTTAGTTGTTTACAGCCTTTAAATTGTTAGTCTTGTCAACTGGAAAAACATCATCGTGTGCCATTTGTTTCTCGAAATAATAAAAAATCACCTAGTTCGTTTTCATAAGTTCATTCAGATGTCTGGGATCCTAGTTTGGTTACTTCAAAATTGGGGTTTCAATATTTTGTAACCTTTGTGGATGATTTTTCAAGAATTACATGGCTTTCTTTAATGAAAGATCGTTTTAAATTTTTCTTTATTTTTCATGCTTTCTATGCTAAAATAAAAACCCAGTTTGATTCACCTATGGGAATTCTTCATAGTGACAATACTAATGAATATTTTTCAAAACCTTTTGTTAACTTTATGACTTCTTATGGTATGCTTCACCAGTCTTTTTGTTCAAATAATCCACAACAAAATAGGGATGCTGAACGGAAGAATTTGCATCTTTTTGAAACAGCTCGCTGTCTCCTTTTTCAAATATGTCCCTAAAACGTTCTGGAGTGATGTTGTTTTAACTGCATGTTACTTAATTAATCGCATACCCTCTTTAGTTCTCAAATGAGTGACCTCTCATGCTATGTTGTTCCCTAACAAACTCCTATTTTCCTTATACCTTGCATTTTTGGCTGCCTCTCTTTTGTTCACCAACTAGCTCCTGGGATTGATAAACTTGATGCCCGAGCTCACAAGTGCATCTTCTTAGAGTATTTTTGGTTAAAGAAAGGTTATCAATGCTATAATCTCTCTCTTAACCAATTCTTTGTTGTGCTAATGTCACCTTCTTTGAGTCTACCCTGTTCTTTTCTTTGCCTCAGTCTCTATCCAGCCTTGATGCCAGTTTTCCTTTTCCAGTTATGCTAGTTGAAACAGTCCCAGCCAGTCCACATACTCTTTTGACTCCATCTGACCGCCTGTCTTGTCCAGATTTGCAGGTATATTATTGGCATCAAGAAGTGACTGCTCTGCCTTCCACTTCATGTGCTCTGCCAACCGTTTCTTTCGTCTGCCTGCTCCTGTAAGTGATCTCGATATTCCTATTACTCTTAAGAAGAGTACTCGCTCTTGCACTTCTCATCCCATATCTCATCCTGTCTCTTATGATGCGTTATCACATTTTTATCGATCATTTGTTACATCTTTATCTTCTATTTTCATTTTAACTCTATTTCTAAAGCACTTTCTCACCTTGGGTGACATTCTGCCATAGATGATGAGATGTCAACTCTTCGAGCTAATGATACGTGAAACCTTATTATTCTTCCTCCTAGAAAGTCTGTGGTCAGTTGCCGTTGGATATATACGGTCAAGTTCCATCCAAACGATAAAGTGGACATGTTAAATGCATGCCTTGTCGCCAAAGGGTATACCAAGTCTGTGGTTTGAACTTCTCTGATATCTTTTCTCTAGTTGCAAAGATTAGCTCAGTTCGTCTTCTAATCTCTTTGCCTGCAGTCTGTCATTGGCCTTTACATGAACTGGATGTGAAAAATGCATTTTTGCATGGTAATCTTGTTAAGAAAGTCTACATGGAGCATCCTCCTAGGTTTGTTGCTTAGGGGGGAGTCTGGGTTTTTATATGCAAACTAAAGAAATCACTATATGGCCTAAAATAGTTTTATCAGGCATGGTTTAGTCGATTTAATTTTGTTGTCACTGAATTTGGCCTGGTTCGTTGTGGAGTTGATCACTTCGTATTTTATCGTCATACTTCTAAATGAAAGATTTGGCTCCTCGTATATGTGGATGACATCATTATCATAAGAAATGATGTACAGGGTATTGTTGATTTAAAGATGTTCTTTTAAAATAAGTTTAGCACCAAAGATATGGGACTATAAAGATATTTTTTGGGAATTGAGGTAGCCCGATCACATATGGGCATTTCTCTCTCTCAAATAAAGTATGTCCTTGATTTGTTGACGGAAACAAAAATGTTAGGTTGCAAACATATCGACCTGGATCCAAACACCAAGTTAATTGCTGATCAAGAAGAATTGTTACATGATCCTAGTCAGTAGCGGAGGTTAGTTGGAAAACTAAACTATTTAACAATCACCAAACCCGATATATCTTTTGCTACTAGTGTGATCAGTCAATTCTTAGAATCTCCATGTACTAGCCATTGGGATGCGGTTGTCTGGATTCTGAGATACCTGAATTGGAAAATGTTTGATATACAAAGATAATCAGCACACTTTAGTTCGAGGATACATTAATGCTAACTGGGCCAAGTCCCCATCAGATAGGTGGTCTATTATTGGGTATTGTGTCTTTGTAGGAGGTAATTTGGTATCCTGGAAGAGTAAAAAACAGATAGTAATAGTACAGTCAAGTGCTGAGTCTGAATATAGAGCCATGGCTTACACATCTTGTGAGTTGATCTGAATACGATACATGTTAAAAGGAATTAGGAGTTCATCATCCATAGTCTATGGAATTACTATGTGATAATCAAGCTGCAATTCATATTGCATCTAATCCGGTACTTCATGAAAGAACTAAACACATTGAGGTTGACTGCCATTTTTTGTAAGAGAGAAGATTCTACAGAATGTGATCAAAATTAATCATGTGAAGTCTGAAGATCAACTTGCAGATTTGTTTACCAAAGCTCTTAGAGGTCCTAGAGTAAAGTATATACGTAGCAAGCTTGAAACATATGACATATATGCTCCAGTTTGAGGGAAAATGTTAATGTACACATATTCATGAACCTAGTTGATGTAACTAGGAAGTTGTGTTGTATCTAATCTAGGTTCTTTGGTCTGTTTTCATTAAAAGTGTATAGTTCTGTGTATAAATACAGAGATTGACGACCCATTTGGGTATGTCAAAAACCTTCAACCTTTGAGTTGATAACAATTACTAATAAGAGAAGTAAGTTGAAAGCATTAGTCATAGGTGCTTGATTGGTTTTCAATCCAATGACCTCCAGATTCAGCAAATTAGCTTGGACAGGTTTCATGTTGGGGGCTATCCTATTTGGGGGGAAAAAAAAAAAAGGAGAGAGAGAGAGATTTTTTATTGGGTATGTCTCATTGAATAAACCCACTATCGGCATAACCCCAGAGATTGGGATGATTAATGCACTTACCAGCGATTGGGATGAGCAATGCACTTACTATTTTGTGACTCACAGAGGTACTTAGGAAGGTAACAATGATTTGCCGGGAAATCTTGTAAAGAAGGCCCTGATGATCTGCTTCATTTTCCTGATTTCACTTTCCTTATTGACAACGCTGTTCAATCCGGACTTCTAGTTTATAAATTTTGTTGTCATTAAATTTCCTTGAGGTGATTGTGATGTAAAAGAGCTTCAGATTGGTACTCTGGAACATGTACGGGAACATTATTTGGATTCCAGTCTCGGTTTAGTCAAGAGCCTATCAATTTTGAATAGCATTTGCTGTCTAGGCTCTCTTTGACTTCATTGACCTACCATTAGTTTGAAAAGTCTTGATTCTTTCTTTACATCACTATACAAGTTAGCCGTGGTACTTTTTTCTTTGTTGTTAATTAAATTCCCTTGGATTTTGCTTTAATATTTAATTAAATTTCCATTTGTTTAAAAGCAAAAATAGTAACAATAGAAAAAAAATGCTTTCTT
>QLOD02000030.1:6630462-6647564 GCA_003260245.2 Sideroxylon spinosum | reverse complement strand
AAATTATTGAATACTGGATTAAATCAGCATGTACGAGCACATATTGGTCAGGCAAAAAAGTAAATAAACAAAATTTTGAACATAAAATAGAGAGGAAACTGTGGACACAAGTTATAGTGAAACAAGACAAACATATTGCCTAAAATATATAAATATTAAACAAAATACAACTGTCCAACAACATGTTATGTTCCAGAATAACAACCCCACTATCAATAATAATTAAAACCCAAGGCGAACATAATGGTCTGATAACAACATTTAGAGTAATGGCAATGATCACATATGCTAATCACAGATGCAAGAACAACTAAAACAAGGTACAACAAAGGTCAGAAGTTCTACATATCTCTCTAATGTTTTGCCGCACCTGACTAACAAGGCTCACCAGAAAGAGAACATCGTTCATTACATGCAACTATGTAAATTTTATGATACATGGATTGAAAGTTCTAAATGTGCAGGTGAAGTCTCAAAGCAATAAGCCCAATATGCAAGAAAATTGCCTTTTATCCGTTACTTTTAAGTTTTGCAGAATTTTCTAGCAAGTGTATTTTAGTCCGGAAGGACACACATAATTTCCAACAATACAGCTAGACCATACAAGGACTTATAGGAAGGACCACTCTGCAGAAGCTATCCAGGGTGACTTATCTAAAATGGGCTTTATCAACAAGTCCATAGAATGTCAAAGACCCAATTTTAACCCCTTAAAATAAATCATTTCTTTACCTTATCTTTATATATCTAAGGAAGTTCCAAATTAAAAAACATAGCCAATCATCCTTTTATTACATATATATATTATTGTTATCAAAATAACATATTGATATGCTTTCTTATATTTATATAAAGGGTAGTGCTAATCACAGATGCGATTGTGCGATCACAGCCATTCATCTCAGCTGGGCTCACTGGGGGGCCCACCAGACAGATGGTCATGATTGCGTATATAAATTTCAATCTATGCTTCCAAGTCTTCTACATATTTTGATTATTTTCATATATTTCCGTTAGGGTTAATTACACTAACAACCCTTCAACTATACCAAATTTTCAATTTACCCCATTCATCTATTTAACCCTAACACTTTGAAACTCCCCCCCCCAAAAGAAAAAAAAATATTTAAAAGGGCCTTCGTCTAGAAACCGTTAAAAATGTTGGATGGAATCAATAATATAATTTTAACAAGAGGAAAATACCCTCAAATACAAAAGGAAAAAACAAATAAAACAAAAGGTTAATTACACTAACACTCCTTAAAACTATACCTGATTTTCAATTTTCCCCTTCATCTATTAATCTTAACACATTGACTCCAGCAAGTATTTAAAAAAGGGCTCTATTCGGAAACCATTGAAAAACTTGGATGAATTAATAACATAATTTTAAAAAGAATAAAATACCCTCAATTACAAAAAAAAAAAACAAATAAAATAAATTCATATACATATAAGTATGTATCCAATAAAGACAAGAAGAAAATATCATAAAGTAATGCATCTATCCGAAATGGATATTCTTTGAATATCAGAAATTGTTTTTGTCATCTTGACAACATATATAAGAGAAGCATAATCAACAGAAAAGTCATCAATAAATGCATAGTTTGCTAAGATGTATGATTCTCACCCTCCGATACAATTTTCATCAACTTGAATCCTTTCGTATTTTCTTTTTGTATTTGAGAGTGTTTTATTCTTATTAAAATTGTATTATTAATTGTATCCAACTTTTTAACCGTTTTCAAATAGAGCCCCTTTTAAATTAGTGAGGGGGTCAAAGTTTTAGGATTAATAGATGAAGGGAGTAAATTAAAAATTAGGTATAGTTGGAGGAGTGTTAGTGTAATTACGCCCTTATTTTATTTTTTTTCCCTCTTTGTATTTGAGCGTATTTTAGTCTTATTAAAATTGCATAATTGATTTCATCCAACCTTTTTGTTTTAGTAGTTCACAAACGAAACCCCTTTTTAAATAGTTGAGGGAATCAAAGTGTAAGAGTTAATATATGTATGGAGTCAATTGAAAATTAATCATAATTGTAAGGGTGTCGGAGTAATTAAACTATTTGTCTTACTTATGAAATGTTTCAATGCTATACCAAAACCAACTACTAAATCAAATTTTGATCAATGTAAGCCCTATTAATACCCACAAGAATCTTCACTTGTAATTTTATTATTATTACTTTCACATTACATATATCAACTTTAATGACAAGTGTACAACAATTTTGAGCCCCTCTTAGTTGATATGCCAAAAACCCCCTTTCCACGTTTCACACGAGACTGGTTTTCATATTTTGAATTGTTTGGAGTGTTAGTATGCCTAGTTTACACATCAATCACCATGATCCTATAATAACCATGATTAGATAACGACTAGCAGAACAAAAACACCCTTGTGTACTTGCCAGCACAGTAATATAGTTAAAAGCAGATTAAAAAATAAACAAATGGTTGAGATAAAGTCCATTTTACCCTTCTCGTGCCAGCAGAGAGCATAGAAGTTGGAGTTCTGGTTGTGGGAGGTTATGTAGTACAGTTTGTGTATCACATTCCACATTTGCAATGGAAGCCGAGGGTTTGGAGGAGTCGTTGGGCATTGATGATGTAACGTCACAGCCAGAAGATATGATACCAGAGCCTGTAAGTATCTGAGCACCTTGTGTGGAAACCTGAGGTTCGGATTTTTGTTCAGCAGCAGATACCCCAGATTCATTAGATGAGTTAGACTTGTTTTCAGCATTATCAATGATTACCTCCAATAAATTTAGCAGCTGGAAAAAAAAAAAAAAAAAATCCCAAATGGAAAGAGGACCAACAATATCAAGTTAGCGTACAGAGAGATAATTAATTAAGACAAGCAAAATACAACTTATTTTGTAAATGATTACCTGTTCAAGATGGGCTATACTTCTCAAATATAAGGGCTGGCTCAAAAGGCTCAAAAGTAGCGCAATGGAAAAGTACCCTCCCTGATGGTTCTTTCCTTCCATTGCATCCTCTTCAATAATCATCACAGCCTTGCCACGTGCCTTTTCAACATTCTCTGGTTCTTGTAAGAGTGGCTGAGGCAGCTTAAACTGAAGTAATATCTTGGCCACACAAGGATGATTGCGAGCCAAGTAGGTCATGGTCTCAAGAACACGCCGAGACACCAAAGGCGGGACACCTATTAAGTGAAAACAAGATATCAGGAACTAGTAAGCGACTTGGAAACAATATATAGAACCTAAAATCAACAGTGTCCACAGCCAAGCATCCCTTCAAAGCTTACTTCAAACTTCACAGAAAAATGAGATGAAAGAATGCTGACAAAAAAAATTAAGAATAGTTAAGCAAACTCCCGTTCCAAAATTGTATATGGAGTTGCTGCACTTAGTTATCTCAAATTTTCTTGTGATGGAACTTAAAATGGGTTTAGGAAGTTGGAAACTCGAACTACAATTAACCGGCCACAAATGGCATAAAGATCAATATCCACAATCATAATCCATAAAATTATATATCGAGAGGGTAACCATACAATCCTTCCAAAAGTCAATTCACAGAAGCATTAACATCTAACCAATTCATTAGACAAAGAAGCATTAATGGAAAAGAAAAAACTGCTATTACCCAGAGATGTGCAGATCCATTTAAGATATCCAGATGAGAAATATTGACTGAAGCATGTTTCTGAACTCCAGAAAAGCAATTCCAATTGTGGACTTTTTTTAGAAAAGAGAATACGACACGTAGAAAAGTCTAAGACATTCAGTTTTAATAATTTTTGCTATCAACATTTTTCGAAGCAAGTCTGGTCTTACAATGCTGCACTTTTTATTATGTAATGTGCTTGGTTGATACGGTTAATGTGGAGACTCCAAAAGAGGCTGTTTTTGGTTTACAGAAGGGAACAAATAACAAAAGCCAAAAGCACTTCCAAGTCATTTCCTGTAACTAGAAGATGGTTTAAAAATCAATCAATATCATCGACTAAAGAAGCACTGTAGTGTTTCTTAGGAGTTAATTCAATAACTAAAGCACTACACTGACACAAGGCAAGGACATGTGAAGTAGGCAAAATGTCTTCACTGTTAGAAAACAAACCTGGGTTCATACTTGAACTCAGATTTGACAAATGAAACCAAAGAACAAAGTAAATTCTTATGACCAAGAGACAAGTAAAAGCGATACCATCAAAAGATTGAGGCCGAGAATACATCACATGACTCTGGCAAGCATAAAGCCTATAAGATGGCTCAGAGGCAAACGGACGATTCACAGGCTTCCTTATATCCAGCATCAACAAGTCAATCAAGATTTTCACCAAAGCAATTCTGGTTTCATGATGTGCACATAAATTCAATAGCAGCCTCTGCAGCTGACCTTTATAAATTGGCTGCATGGACATTGCAAATCAACACATGTATCTAAAGGTTGATATAAATTGTAGTATGAATAAATTACACAAAATCAAATACCTGAACAACACGAAGTAACCGAACCATGGCTTGCAGAGCTTGTGTGTCAACTAGAGGAGCACCTTCAGCTTCAACTGGCTTATTTCCCATAGACCTACGAGCAATGATTCCACCAGCTCTATCCACATTGGATCCAATAGCTTCACCTCGTCTAGATGACTCGCCCCTACGGTTTCTAGGGTACATTCCGAAGAGAGGCCTATTATAACGATTTGCTAATCTTTCACGCAACATGTTTGCCTCCGCAACAAGAGCCGGTGTGAGATTGGCAAGAACATCATGAGAGGATGTCAAAAGAACCTACGGACAAACACAAAAAGGCAATTTCAAGTAAAAATATATATATATATAAAAGATCCAGACATTAGAAACAATAAGAAACCCTCCTCAATAGTCAATTTACCTCTTCTCGTAATTCTGAAGGAAATGTCGCAATTATCGAGACAGTGTCCATTTCTACAGGTTGACCTTCCAGTTCCTGTGATTGATGTAACCTCTGTGCTTGTTGTTGCGCAAGTACTTCCTCTCGAATGTCAGGTGGAAGGGCTGCAAGGAATTCTGGATCTATATCCCCAGTGTTTTGAGGTCCAGCATTTGAAGGCTGTGCCACTTGACCCTGTTGAGCAGAAAGAACTTCAGCACGCAGCTCCTCAGGAAGTGCATCTAGGAATGCAGGGTCAATAGGTCCAGAATCAGCATCACCATTTGCCTGTTGTTCAGCTGCCTGACCACCCTGATCTGTTTCTTGGCTGGGATTTTCAGAGACTTCCGTTACACTATGAAGTGATGCATCCCTGCCACTAGGCGTAGAATTCCCAAGAGGCACATTTGTTCTCCTTGTACGAGTATCAGCACAACCTTGTCTTTCTCCACCATCATCATGGCCATCAGCACTCCCAATTTCGACATCCAGGCTCCGTAGACTCTCACCCAAAGTTGCTCCACTTCCACCACTTTCTTGGCTCACTGCCTCAACATCACGCACAGCAGAATCATTGTGTTCAAACTGCATTTCAACAGATCGAAGGTGTATACTTGCATCAGTTCCCTGTAGAGATTCATTTGCCACAGACCTTATAATGGCATTGCCAGAGCTATCCTCTGCCACAGAAGACTCCGGAGGCCCACAATTGCTTTCACTGTTGCCATTTCTCTCAGCAGGATTTTCAGGATTCGTCCCTGCAGATTCTTGCAATTGACTGACCTCACCTTTACTTTGAGGTTCCAAAGGTGTTGTATTCTGATCAGAGGGTTTCTCAGGGGCTGGCTGTCTCAGATGGGAAACGAGCAGATCTTCAAATCCTTGAGGAACTGCTGATGAATTTGATCCAGCGGCTTGCTGACTATCATCCAACCACAAATTGAAACGGTGTCCGTGACGTCCATTCCTCAGTGACCGGAAAATAGCATCCAGACGTGATGTGTTGTTCTCCGAGTTCCTCTCAGGATAGCCAACATCATGGTCATTCTCTGAAAGGAAAAAGGAAGATAGGAGAGTAGGGTTAGGGACAAAGGATAGGATGTCAGTATCTGCACAAAAAGATCTTACCAGATCCCAGGGAACATAAAACTCAGCAACACCACGTAAAATAATCAAAATACAGAATGAAAACTTAAAATAGCAAAAAAAATTAAGTGCGTTCAACAAACACCAAGTTGATTTACCTGATTGCCTGGGAGAAGCACTGTGTAGTGATGAAGAAGGTTCCAACAATAGTGGATGCTGTGATGGGGCAGTATTGTCACCATTTCTACCCAATAAGTTGTAAATGGATGTAGTACGCCCATGGCGTCTAGAGCCAAAAACTTCAACAGGCATCACATGAAGAGTTTCATTATCTCTACCAAAAACCTCAATATGATCAAAAACATTTATCCCATTGATTCCCTCCTCCAGCCGAAGTATAACTCCATCGTCTTCGTCTTCGTCATCTTCATCCTCTTCTTCCATCACCTCCTCATCAAACTCATCATCATCAAGTTCATGGTCATCTTGATCTGTGTCAGGATGCGGCAGGTGATGGACTTCATCTTCTTCCAGATCATTATGCTCCTCATCATCCTCATCTTCATTATCATCTACATCATCCCCCGACATCTCCTCGTCATCTTCTTCATCAGCAAGATTCTCTTGGTCACGTGACTGAATTTCAAATCTAATTCCCACAGAATCAACATTTTCAAGACCCCTGGTGTTCTCAGGAGTTTCATGCATATAGTCATCTTCATTTGCAGGGGCAAAGCCTCCATCAAGATCTTGGTCATGTTCCATATCATCAGTAACAGCCACAGATCCGCTGTAGGTCTGGACAGTGTCAAAAGACTCAATGTGGTCAGCTGCCACAGAACCCTGGTTACGTTGAGTAGTTTCGATAGGCTGGGGCACATCACCACGGTTATCTGTTCCACCATGTTGACTCTGATCGTGGGGTTTTGTTGAATTTTCAGCCTTGGCAATATTAAAATCAGCAGCATTGATGTGTTCCTTGGTCACTATTTCAAGAACTTTCACAAGTCCTGTAACAACTTTCGGAGATTCAGCATGATCCAGGTCTAACACTTCTAGAGTACGAGTCAATGACTTCACAAGACCAACATCAATAATAGTAGCAGAAGCTTCAGCTGAAATATATGAACCTGTGGGTGTACGAGCAGCAACTACATCATTGATCAGATCAATTAAAGCTGGGATATGACTTCCAGGAGGCCTAAAACCAGTAGAAGAATCAACAAAATCATTAAAGACGTTATTGACATCGACAAAAACTCTCCTCCTTGCCTCTGTGGAGCGAACACAGGATGCCACCAAAAACTGGCTACCCCTGCTTGCTAGTTTGTGCTTCCAGTCAGTATCTGTTTTCTTTTCCTTCTTTGAGCTGCTGTTAGAATATGGAAGAAACTTGTGAAGGATATGGTGGAATATTCCACCAGTACCATGACCAGTAGGAGTGCGTTGAGGAAGGCCCCTGAAACTACTAACTTCAACATCTCTACGGAGCAGAACATGAATAGATGAAGAATACATCAAAAGAATCTCTGTCAAAAGCTTCAAAATAAAAACAATCCTTGCCAATGACGCAGAAAGTTCCTGATTAACGGTCTCGTTCTCTTCAGATAAAGAAACAACGGCCTTCCCTTTTCCCTTGCTCCCAGTCATATCAATGTCCATATCTGTTAATGAGGAGCTATCCCTCATCAAAGAATCATCTTTCAAAGGAGGCACAAATGCTATAACTGACTCCAATAAAAGCTCAATCACATTTACAAAACTCGGAGGGGGTTTTCGATGAACTTTTGTATTCTTCAAATTTACATCAGGAAGTTTGCCGTGCCCACTTCCAGGGCCTGATGAGTTGATATTACCCAAAGCAGCCTTCCCATCAGTGGGCAGTGCATTTTCTTTCTCTGCTGCTTTCTCCCTCTCTTTTTCTTTCTCTTTGCATTTATCTTTGTCGCGCTCTTTCAGCAGTACAATATATGGCCTTTCACCCACCATCTCAACCTGACAAACAGACTGAGCAGCCTGCATAAATATCACTGGGTCCCGCAAGATGACAGAACTCAAATTTAAAAGAAAATTCCGAGGGGTAAGCCTTCCACTGGATTGTCGATTAGCAGCAGTCACAACACTGTGTCGTATCTCAGATTCCATAGCTTGCTGAAGAGTCTGAGGATCTTCCAGGATATGACGGATTAGAGTAGCAGCAATGCTATCAAATCCAACAAATAGGCTCCTTGTCGGCAAGGAAAGCAACAAAGGCAAACCCCCAGCATCAAGAAAACTAGCAGCTACAGAATGTGTTCTTGTAAGGGTAGAACACAGCTGCAAAACAGCATGCAGTGTTTCAGAAGGAAGCTGGTTCCTTATACAACCACAGGCACTCTCAATAAGTTTCTTCTGTTCCTGTAAGCTTATATTCTTTGGAGATAATCCTAATGATGACTGCAATTTGTTCTGCTTATCTTCATCAATTAGTATAGATGTCTGATGGCCACCAACATCATCCTTCTTCAACAGTTCTGCAATATCAGCATTCAACTTTTGATCTCCTTGCAACAGCTGATCAATTGCAAGAAAAGCTGCAGTTACCCACTTTGGAACTTGGGATTTCTCCCTGTCATTTGAACTAGAAAACCAATGTGAGAGTAGATCCAGGGCAACCTTCACCAGACCGGACTTGGAGGCAATTTCCCGTGCCACTGCATCTTCATGAAAAATTAAAGCTAGAACATGAAAAAGAGCATATAGCATATTATCATTTCCAGCTTCGGATCTACAAATCTTCACCTGCTCTATAATATAAGAAATAACATTTGACCGGTATTGACCATCATTTTGAGAGCATATCATAACCAAAAGGTCCCTGACTGGAAAAGCTAGAGATTCTTTCATATGTAAAAACTTTGTGCACGTTGATAACAAATCTTCCACAGGAGGGGGTTGAATCAACTCTTCGTCAATAAGCTCGCTATTTTCATTTGCAGCGTCTTCCTTTGCATCTGATCCAGAGTTCCCCAATGACATAGCTAGTGCACGAGCAAGTTCATCATCTTCTTGGGTTTCCTCTGGATGTGAGAATAGCCACTCCATAGCCAGCTCCACGCTATTTGATCCAACCTGCCTTAAAGCTTCTTCTGCTCTGGACCTAGAAAACCCCATTTCAACAATTGTTGCAATAGCTGATTCATTAGGGGGAGGACCAATTGTACGAACCCCACCACTGCTAGAAATGTTTTTAACTTCAACACCAGTATAAATGTGTCGGATTATAGAAACAATTATGGCAATGAAATCGTAGCTGCAATCGGTAAACTGAGGATGAGTCCACAAAGGTAAGACTGCCTTAAGCACCATGGACTGGAGTATCTTCACAAATGTCTCAGCATCCCGCGGAAATGGTATATCCCCATTTATCAGAGGTTGAGTGAGTAGGTGCTTTGTAAATGGAGATAAAATGAAAGATGAAGTAACCAAGTGGTCCATAATTTTACCATAGCTGGCCAGAGGACCATATATCCAGGCATTATCTGTTTCTTCCTTTACATCCTGCTTTAAAGTCCCATCATCAGTCTCCATGGGAGAAGCAGGAGCCCTGTTCATCGCAAAAAGCAACTGACTGGTAGCTTCAAAAGTGGTCAAAACTGACTGAACAACTCCTCGGCCATATAAACAATTTACTAAAACAGGATTGCACGAATCTGGTTTGTCCAGTAGAATAGTATCAATAAAATCAATGACCTTACCAAAGTAACGGCACTTTGTTGACACGGACACCTCAGATCCAGAAGAATTCACACGACCTCCAAAATTCATGAGGTCCAGCGCAATGGTTGCAAAGGTAGAGGCCACTGACTTTGCAGAAGAAGATAGATTCAGTGTATCATCTCGTCGACGAGATGGAAGTAACATTACCTTTCCTAACTCCTGAAACAAATACGTAACGTGAAAAGAAAATGACTTCACCATGTCGCAACAAGAGGAATAATAGGACCTCTTCTTGTTGTCTTCCTTTCTACCACCGGCCCCAACTCCATCAGAAGAATCAGACTGACGTTGATGACTAGTTCCAACCCGCAGACTTGGACTACCAATGCTGTGCCTTTGTTGAAGCCCAGAAGCACGACTAAGATCACGGTACAGGTTTATAAGGTCAAAAAACGGTGAGTCAAAACTCCACATCCTCCTCCTCAGCAATGGATCAAGAAACTGCCTAACAGAGTTGAGCCTTTGCTCTCTAATTTCATTTGTATTCGACTCTGATCGCTGTGACTCGGCAGAAGAATCATCTGCACCATCCTCTATCTTAAGCTTAGCATCTTCAAGTAGAGCAATCTGCCATAGAACTTCACATTGAACATGTCCAATATCTTCCAGTACATCCTTGCTTTCATTTCCAAATTCAGTAAGCAATGCAGTTATCCAACGGTTGTCTTTCGAAGCAGCAAGAAATAGAAGGAATTCAACCAGGAAAAGATGGGAAAAGATTTCCGTATCTGGCGTCATCCTAGGGTCCAGCAGAAAGGTTCCTGAAGCCACACTAAATCCACTCAATGCCTTCTTAAGATGATCCCTGAGAGAGGAACAGAAAGCACGTGCTAAAGGAGCAGAATGGTGTTGTGTGAAACCCTTGAAAACCATGGTGCTATGTAAAGCAATAGACGTTCCTTCAGGTGAGTGCACAATACTTGATCGTAATAGCAGTTTCAATAAAGTTTCAATCCCAGACTTCTCCACAAATAAGCGACATGTTTCAGCATTTTCCATCGTCCTGTGAACCAGAACCATAACATGGAATACACATAGTTGGATAAACTGCTCATCGGGAATGCCTTCAGTAGTTGAATCAGTTGCACCAACCAGGCAGCAAGGAGCTTCATTTTCCTTGTCCTCCGAATCCATTTCCATTGCAGAACTCCCATTGGCTTTTTCTGCAGATCCAATGCAATTGTCTCCTACAGAAGTGATTCTGTTGACAATTTCAATGATTAGATCCACACCAAAGCTTCTCAGCGAAGATACATGCCGTAGTAACTCCTCTACAGCATTTGCCAAAGGGACAATACCATCATTCATTGCTACCACATATTTCTTCGAGGTGAAGACATCAACAAGGAATCGTAAAGCTGAAGTTTCTTTCACTGCCTCCAACCCTTTGGCATTTAGACAGATGGCACCAAGACCATTAGGAATGCATGTAAGTGCCTTTGAAGATGGAAGTATTCCAGCTACTACAGATGCTAAAAAAGCATCTGGAAGACCCATTTCATGCAAGACAAGAAAGCAGGTAGGGTCTTTGTGAATAATTTCACTCATAACAGTAACCGCTGAGGAATAAATCTCACCACCAAATTTATCAACATTTCTGAATATCAGGGACAGAGTGGCAGGCAAGGAAGCATCATGGGAGTTCAGGGATCTTGCAGAGTTTGCTGGAGCATAAGTAGCAGAGCCAAGTGCCTTCAGTAAGACCCTAATGAGTCTTTTCTGAGTGTACGACTGATCATCATTGTACCTCGAGCATTCACCAATAATCATTGAATTTTCATTTCCTCCAGTCAAATCAATGACCCTACTTGCTTCTATCTGTAATCTATGGGTTAAAAGCTCCACTCCCCCCAAATCTTTGAAAAGGGTCACTGCCGTATTACTGTAATCCATGAGTTTTTGTAGGGTCTTCACCGCAAGACAGACAAGATGCATATGCATAGGATCAGAATCCTCTAAAAGAGGTAAGAAAGTGGGAACCATTCCTGAACCCCTAACAACACTCCCAGAGGTTGAAGAGGATATAACATGGAGCAAATAGAATTGCAGAAGTGCCTCGACGAATGCTATAGATGATGGATCATTGGAATTATTCAGTGCAAAAATTGCCCTCTGCAACACATTCAGGAGAATCATGCGGTTCCCCCCTGCAAAACTTATGCTTGATCCACTCAAAATCCGTGCCCGCTCATGAGATGATGAATATGCACCTAATTGAGCCCCCAGTGCATTCATTGCAAGAGTTCTAATGGTTCTGGGAACAGTTTCTTCAGACTTCACAATCCTAATTAACTCGTTTGTATATTCCGGCTCATTAGCAAAAAAGGAAACTAGTTCCTCATGAGCATCATTAGACTGAACAAGCACAATGAATGCAAGAAGACAGACCCGGCTGTAAAGCCTACATATTCTGGGAGAACGGAAGGCATGAGCATATCTGATTCTGGTCAACAAGGAGAACCTATGCTCAGGAGGTACATTGTATTCCTCAATGCACCGCTTCATAAGTGACAAATCATCCTCCTTCTGCAAATGGAGATCTGGGATGTGAATAACACACCCACTGGAAGCCTTTGAACCATCTCTATCTTCCTCAGGGCTTTGGGAATTAGTACCGTGGAATTCAAAATAAAGGGTTGATCCTAACCGGTACTGGGACTTGTCACAATCATTGTGCACCTCCGATGGGAACAAACACAGCCCTTCCTCCTGGGTCTTCTCATTTACTATAACACAAGAATACAAACCCAAGCCCTCTTCCTTGCTTCCCCATCCCTGTGCTAAAGACAGGAGACAGCTGTTAACGGAGCCACATCCAACCAACTTCCCACTCACATGAAGTTTCGAGGGATTTATTTTCACCAATGCTGAAAGAGTCTCTAAGGTAGCAATGAGGATATCAGGGTCTGTTGATGCGAGGAGGGGCTTGAAATTCTGACAAGAAACAAATTTAACATGTTTTTAGCCATAAAACACTTGCAAATGATTATAAAAGTCAAATACCAACCAAAGTTCTCAGAATACACCATAACAGAAAAAAAAAAGTTAGATTCACATTAGACTCCTCCTGATAGGAGGGTACCAATTGGGCATCAATCAACAACTTACCTCTAGACCACTAAACGAACTCCTGTTATGGCAATTCTCTAAAATTATTTGCATCACTCGTAAAATTTGCAAAACTGATTGCTTTGGGAATGGACTGTTATCATCTAGAGTATTATCTGCCAAGAGTAGATCATTCCTACAGGACACATATGCCTTAAAGTATGTCTCAAAATGCAGAAACAGCGGCCCCCAATGATTAAAATTTCCCTGGAATCCAATAAACGAATAAGTGGAATTTCAAATTGGTAAAACATTCAAAAGTATTGCAGTAGTTGAACTTTATCACCTTGCCATACTCCCAATGAAATCCAGAAAGAGGAATTGCTATATCCTGTAATGGACTCTCAATCACCTTGTCAATGAACGCTTTAATTTTAGGAGGCTGCAATTATACACACACACAGTCAATATAAAGCATAAAGAAAGTTAATTGGAAGTTTAATCTTCATAGAAATCCTCACGATTCAGACCTAAACTTCAATTATTATATTCTAATAAGGTTGAAGAAAGAGATGATAACTTGCTTTGGTTGGCATCCAAAACATCGAATTTTTGAGGTTGTCATTCCCTAATGATACTGTGGGTAGCAGAGAAGTGGTTTTTTCCCTTGGAAGTGTATTTGCAAATTTGATGCACCTTCAAAGATTGCTTCTTGTGTTTGGTGTGTGATACATGGATGATTCTTCCAATTAATAATCTTATTGTACGAGGAAAATTTATAGTGAACTAGCATTATTTATGTAAAAAGGTTAGTGAAACTATTGACTATCTTATTCTTGTTCATTGTGGCGTAATGGTTTGTGGAAATTAGCGATTTGGCATGGTATGGCCATGCTTTGATAAATATATTTTTTAAGTAACGTCAACTTTTAATAATGAAAAGAAAGCACTACAAGAGGCTGAGGATGGGAGACCCCCACAGATCAAAATTAAAAAAAAAAAAATTAATAATAAGATGAAAAAAGGGACAAACACGAACAAAAGATAGCAAAATAGTTCCAAACATAGCTCTCAATCTACAAAGAACAAATTCACTAGCAATTGAAGACGATGGTAAATATGTTGATTCAATGAAATTTTGTGTTTAAAGTGGGTTTCCCTTACAAGGCAAAGAATGTTTTGAGGCTTGGTGGGAGACAACAACTGGGAAAAGAAGGAAAGCTTGGAGATTACTAGATTAGTTTCATTTTGTATTAGAACATTAATATTGGACAAAAGAAAGCAAAGATATTTGCAGTATATTCAGTTATCATTTAATAGATTGAAGAGCACCTCTTTGTATATTCTGTGTGGGGGAAAAGAATTGGACTTGCATAGCTATTTGTCATCTATAAACAGATGCAAATTTAATATTTTCCAAAAATAGGTTTTTTGTAATTGGGTGCCCTCCCCTTTGATATCTTTCAATAATAAATTTTTATTTACCAAAAATGGAAGCCTTCAAATCCATATATTTGTTTCTTAATAGATGACCGATTCTTGTAAAACTTGCGAAACCCATTCAACATTCTAACTACTTCGCATGATATAACCACTATTTGACTACATGTCAATCTTCCACTCCACCAAGGTAGGGGAAGGAGATACTAGAAGGCGATGGAAACACTCCAAATCATGTAAGTTTGAAGTTAAGTCTTACTATTTGATACTGGGAGATTTTGGAGATCCCATGGAAGGCATTTGAGAGAGAGGACACCCCCCAAGATGGTATTCTTTATTTGGTGCATGATACACAGAAGAACTCTCGTCAAAAGAAGGGTAATCTTGGTCAATCAGTGCTACCTGTGCAAAAGAGGTGGAAGTCCATTAACCACCTGTTTGTGCCTTGTCCGTGGATTGGGCACCTATGGAAGATGGGTTGTCTTGTTTTGAGATGCGGTACGTTTTCTTGAGAGAGGTCACACAGGTTTTCCAGGAATGCTGGGGAGAAAAAGTCCCAAGGAGTAGAAGGAACACTTTGCGCTTAATTCCATTTCGCATAAATTGGCTTGTTTGGTGCAAGAGGAATAGGAGATGGTTACAGGACATCAAAAATTATTTGTATAGAATGAAGGAGAATTTTTATGTGACTCCTGTATAGTTGGATAAACTGGGATATAGAACAGGATTTAATAAATTTCTTAAACTTCATATATACTTTGGGGGACAGTTGACATGCTTCGTATTTTAGAATTGCTATCTTTCATTTGAGCATTTTGTAATTTGGCAAGCATCCTCTTGATGCTTTGTTAATACAATTGCTTATTTACTAATCAAAAAGAAATAAAAAATAAAAAAATCTTTGTTTTAGCCTAGTTTACATTCATTCAAATATAAGTATAAGGTTTAACTATGTATTTACATGGCTATATTTTATTCTCCATTTCTCAAACACTTCTACTATTTTCTTGGGGTAAAATTACAAATGCAAATCGCATTATGCATAAAATGGAAGATTTGTGCATGGTAATGTAGTAACCTTGACCATTTATGCATAATTGTTGTCCAACTAGACATGTCACACAAATACTTAAACACCCTTATCCAAGTGTAGATTAATTGACATGGGTACTTCATCACAAATTTAGAAGAGTCCATATAAAACTTATGGGGGTGTGTCATTGGCCAAAACCAATCAACTTCCACCAATGTTTTGTCCTTTCTTCCAATTAAATTTTACCACATATCACTTTTATATCAAATCTTTAATACTTTTATTGTACTTTTTTGCCAACTTTTTTTTCCAACCAAACTGCCCCTGTGTAGTAACCTTGACCATTTATGCATAATTGTTGTCCAACTAGACATGTCACACAAATACTAAACAACCTTATCCAAGTGTAGATAAATGGACATGGAAACTTCACAAATTTAGAAGAGTTCATATAAAACTTAAGAATAAAACTTAAGAGCTGGCTAAATTTGTAGAAGAAACTAAAATACTATAATGATGGTGCTTTTCAGATACCATATTCTAAAAATTGTGGACGACATTGCACAAGGAGTTTAACCAATTCCTTGGTAAAAGAAAAAAATTGAATGATCTTTGAAAAGGGAAAAGGAGGTATTGTCCCAAAACCAGATTGGGTTGGTTTTCAACAACGATTAAGCTCCTATGCCAAGCAACCATATTTTCAATACATATGCCCTCCCGTGGTTTCAGTAATGAATTTGAGTATCACGGAAATCCAAAAACTTCACATAAAACATCAGATACACATTGTTTCTCATTCAGACTTAAGAAACCTTATACATTCAGCATGAAAGCAGCGGTAACCTCAGACTCTTTACAAATTTTACCTCCAAAGTGCTTTCGACTCTCGGAAAGCATAACAGTGAGTAAATTGTCAACAAACATGCCTTAAAATAGTTTTTTAAACAAAATGACAGTGACAACAGAAACAATCACTGCAACAACTTTATAGCAGAAACATAAAACGGGGAGAGAGATGCTTCCAGTATTCCTCAAACGAATAGCCAAAGCAACAATTTTTAACAGAAGCAGAAACCAAGTATATGGATACTTTGACATCAACCCAAGATCCAAAAGAGTACAAGAACAAATTAAAAGGAAAACAAAACGAGCAAAACTAGTGCTAATTTAGTCCCTATCCAACTGTACCCAGTCTTGAAAATAGTATTCCAACAAATGCCAAAACCCATTTAATTTAATCTGTTTCTACGATGTCAATGAAACCCTAAGCGTAGCCCAACTGACTATCAATTCAGATAGAAAAAAACCCTAACCTGGCACTAACTCATAAAATCATCATACATAAACAGCTAGAGCATGAAGAATAAACTCCAGAGATAGTCAAGAGATTTATGAAGAAGAACTCACAGTCTCCGAGTCGAATTTGACGGAGGGACCTACAACTCCTTCACTGGATACCAATTGCCGCAACCTCGACGGCAAGCTCGATCGCAGGGCTGCCATCTCACTTCTACTTATCTACTTACATAAACTGAAAAACAAAAAATTACAATCTCAAATTGAACAATTAAATATATAACACCGAAACCAATATATTAGGGTTTCGATTGAATATAGGACCAAAAAGATCATAAATATTTCTATATATCCATATATCTCCAGAGAGAAAGGGCCAGACCTGGTTAGATAAGAGAATCGATGCATCCATACCAAAGAGGCAAAGTGCGAGGGTAGAGAGAGAGAGAGAGAGAGAGAGGATTAAGAAGAAGAAGAAATCCAAAGCGATTAGAAGATGAGAGAGGGGTCCGAATCGGGGGGGTGTATTCGGTGGAACCCTTGAAGCA
>QLOD02000030.1:6534488-6546223 GCA_003260245.2 Sideroxylon spinosum | reverse complement strand
CAAAAGGTTTTGGATGACGATTGATACCATGACTAGAAAAAGAGCTACGGTGGTGCTTGCCAAACTGGCAAGCCTCATATTCTAGACTCGATACAGGACTTAAATTAGAAATGACAGTCTTCAATTTATTTAATGAGGGATGCCTAAGGCGAAAATGCCATTGGAGTGGAGACACGGTTGTACTTAAGACAGGTGAAGTTGTGATAGAAAAACTAGCTGGATCAAGGTAGTAAAGCCCGCCTTTCTCATGCCCCAAACCAATCGTCCTCTTGTTCTTGAGGTCCTGAAATACACAATATGTAGGGAAAAAGGTTACAGATTATGAGGCAAATGAATTGAAGAATGAGGAGAAAGAACTCCCTGTCCTTGTACAGGACGGGAGGAACCATCAGCTAAAACAACATGATGATTAATAGGATCTAAGTGAGAGAATAAGGAAGAATTACCAGAAATATGAGAGCTTGCACCAGAATCAATGACCCAAGAAGGTGAAGCGGAAGCAGTACAAGCAATATTACCTGAATTGGCCAAGGTAACAGTAGAAGTAGATGAGTGAGATCTCCAAAGCGTGTGCAATAACTCACTAAGTTGGGCAGCAAGATCACTGTTGGTGCTTGAAGGCTCTGAAATAGTGTGCGTCGACTGGGTGGAAACGACAGGATTAGGGCTATCTGACACATGATGAACTTTGATCTGGTCGACCATACTTAGCCCAACAATAAGACTTAGTGTGATTGGTACGACCACAGTGAGTGCATTTTCGATCCCCTCGCCCTTGAGAAGAGCGACCACCACAAGATGAACCTCGAGAAGGACGACCACGCCACGTATACTACCACGAGGAGCGCCTGGAGTAGTGTCAGTGGATATCAAAGCAGAAGCTTCTGAAGTAGTAGCCTGGGCTTGAGTATGATGGCCTAAGGATGATCGCAAAAGGCGAGAGTAAGCATTGCCAGCTGTAGGTAAAGTCTCACTGCCAAGAATTTGATCTTTGAAGCCACATAGATCAGAATCAAGTCCAGAAAGAAGAGAGGCAATCATAAAATCTTCCCCGCGTCGCTTTTGTTGTTCAAGGTCAGTAGTAAACGGCCTATACTGCAACAGCTGATCCCAAAGGTTTTTAAGTATACTGTAATATTCTGAAAGAGAGCGACTAGCCTGTTTGGTTGCAAAGATCTGCTCATATAACTCAAACACTCGTGAGACATTACTCTGCTGGGAGAATGAGTCAGCAAGAGAATCCCATATTTTCTTTGAAGAATCACAAAATTCTACTGTGGTGGCAATGTGAGGTTCCAGACTGTGCCATAACCATCCCATAACAACGGAATCTTCACTCAACCAATCATCATAGAGGCTATCATCTGGTTTGGGCGGTGGATTAGTAAGAAAATTCAGTTTCTTCTTCCCACGAAGAAATACCTTCACCGCATGGGCCTAAGCCAGGTAATTTTGTCCATTCAACTTCTTAGAAGTAATAGGCCGAGGAACATCTGCATCTTTAATTACTATTGATTTCGGTTCATTGACCTTCACGCCTGCCATATGATTGAGAATAAGGGACTAAAATCAATCAAGAGAAAAGAAAAGTACCAAGATTCAAACACCCAACAAAGAAAAACAGCAACCGAATCTCATGAACAGCAGAATCGCACGAGCACCAGCACCGCAACAATGATCAGACGCAGAAACGATGACACATCAGCGACTGGAAGCCCAAAAGAAAAGTAACAAAACTTCACCAGTTAATCAGAACAGAGAACCCAAGGTATGGGAGTGACCGCAGACCTCAAGCGAGCATGGCCATATGTGACTGGTGGACTGCCGAAAGACCACGCGCCCTCACGCGCCGAAGAAAGCAAGGCGCGTGAGCTCGGGACACTCTCTGACTGGTGGCACATGAGCGAGCGTGGTAGCTTTTCCGGTGGGTCTTGCTCCCCAACGGCAGACGATGCTCCTGGGTAGCTCGAATGTCAACTCCGACAGCCGAAAACTGCTGCTGGTGAAGAACCAGCGCTCGGACTCCTCAATCTTTTTTTTTTTTTTTTTAAATCAAGTGAAAAAGCTCTGATGCCAAGTTAAAAATACAAAAAAAAAAGAGAGTGAATTGAATTTCATCTTCTTTCCTTGAGTCTTATTTATAACCAGAAGTTTACATTACATAAGGAAAGAAATTGAAGAAAAGGAAACACAATACTATCAAACCATATCAATCTAATAGGAAATAGTATCATACTAATAGGAAATAGTATCATATCACTCTTAAATTCTAACAATGGCCTTAGTGAAGGACGCGCTATTTAGTGAAGAGGCAATGAGAAGTGTATCAAAAATAATACATCGTAAGCCCTTGTTACAAAATGAGAAAGAGATGCCAGATGAAACAGATAAATGAATAGTAGATTTAAGCCGAGACATCCCAGAGGTCGCAGAATTACCTGCTATTATTGTAACAAAGAAGGGTATTTGAAATGAGACTACCTAAAGAATAAGGTAACTAAAGAATAAGGTAAAAAAGGAAAAGGAAGCTCATTAGTAGAAACAGAAGTATTATTAGGCTCGAATGAGAATGTCGCCTGGCTGTAGAAAGTTGATAGGATCTTTTAGCATCTCGATATGGTGTGCGAGGTATCCCAGATTGGTGGTGTTTAATGTAACAAAAAAATTGCATTCTGATGCATGAATGCAAGGTTTTCCTCTCAATCTCTACTGTGTATAAATAGAGTGTGATTGAATTGAGAAGGGAGAGCACTGGGATGTGTGTTCTTACATTGGGAAAGGACTGAAAGAAACACCATAACTATAACCGGACGATATTGTTATAGTGAAAGCGATCAAAGTGGATGCAGGAGTTTAACCAAACCACTATAAATCTTCTCTTCATCATTCTTAATTAGTTTTAATTCTGGAATATCCAACGTCAAATCCACAACAAATGCTTGAAACATGTATCAAATCCTTTACATGAATATCAAGCATATATCTATAACGCACAGGCATGAATTTCAACAAAACACAACTCACGTATGTATATATATACAGATATATAACCACATATATACAATCACATAAATCTAAAATGAAATTATGAAATCTACCAAATCATAGAAGAACAAGTAATGAACCACCAAGATAATTTCTCATTTACCTCAAATCCGAAGGAAAATGAAGAAAATAAGAAGTCTAACACTTTGGACTAAACTAAAAGGCTGCAAATCTTCTCTAACCCTCACAATCTCTCGAGATTTGCAATATAGCAATAATTAGCACATGATGATGATTAAACCTTATAATCTACATCATGATGATTACTCTTGCATCTCTCTCTCTCTCTCTCTCTCTCTCTCTGCTTCCCTATATGCTCTCAACTCCTTAAACAGAGAGAGAGAGAGAGGAAAAAGGGTAGAAAATGGAAAGTGGGCTTGGTCGCCTCCAACCTCAGCACAAACCTGGCACAACTTGTCCTAGGAAAATAAATAAAACCGATCACTAACCTCGGACTACAACTCAAGGTCCAAATTTATTACCAAAAAAAAAAAAAGGTGAAAATATCTTTACAAAAAAAAAAAAAAAAGCCAAAATTCAAATATCGATTGTTAGAATGGGCCTCTTAGGCTTCGTTTTTATTATTGTGGATCTCAAATAAATAGATTTAAAATTAAATCATATTAATATACAAAATAGTAGCTAATTTATGTACTATAATACTGGAAGTTTTTAATAATTAAGATTAAAATAGTCCTATTTGGTTCCATTGGAAGCACTTTCTTTTTGTTCAAATCTCTTTAAAATTTAAATTTTTTACTCACTCCACAAATTATAAGAAATTTTTTTACTCACTGCATAAATTATAATATTGTACCTTTTATAAATTTAAACAACTCCGAACACCCTCATAATTTCAAACAACTACTTTCAGTGGTAATTTCACATCAATCATAATCTATTATGTCAAAAAAACTTAAATTCATGATTTAAACTAAAATAAATAAATAAGTTAATTATAATTAAACAATTCTATTCAAATAGAAAGTACATAAAGCCTTTCATTTAAATTCATTAATACAAACACAACCATAGAAAATCCAAAAAGCTAGTTCAAGGGTTTTTAAGGGTGCAAACAATGCAAACCAAGCTAAGTTTTATTACGTTCAAGGCTCAACTTGAATTCATTAATTAGAGAGAGTGAGTTTAACCTCAACGTCAAATTGAATTTGTTTGAACTCTAGTTTTCAATTCGCCTTTGACAATCAAATGAAATATGAATAATCTATCCTCCTCTCTTTAAAACAAGGGGCCCTTCCAATTTTGTCGATGCTTGAAATAAATGTCTTCTAACTCATTTAAGTAAGAACATATTATACTTTATATATTATTTTTATAAAAAGTATTATAAATATTAAATAAATTCAAATATTATACAAATTATTGTAAATGAGTCGAACTCATATGTGTTGAGCTTAGTGTAATTTATGTTCAATTTGTCTATTAAACTTTTTTTTTTTTAAGCTCAATTTGTTTGCAAAATGAATGAACATAAACAAAATTTTAAACAAACCAAATCAAAGCTATTTATAAACAACTAGATTTATGTGTAGCCCTTGTTCACATCCCCCTCAATTCTACTCATTCTTTTTCAAAATTGATTGTACGACTTTTATGTATCCCACGAAACATAGCTTGTAGATTTGTGCTCTTCTTGAGTTTTGTTAAATAGACGTGCATTTAATTACGTTTACATCTATACTTTAAGAAGAGGAAACACTAGCAATAATTGGTTAGGCTTTAAATTTGGTCAAGTCAACTATTTGGTGAACCTTTTGCTTTTTTCATCACAACACCCCCTAACTACCCAAAATTTGAAGAAATAAGTAAATGTTCAAAAACTAACAAAGTTCATTTAACTAATTTTAATTTTAAACCTTTTTACATTCTCTATGTTACCTTACCTAATGTAAAACTACAAAAACGTAATCATGTGCGTCACTCTTGCATCAAACTGCCTCTATCATCTCCATAAAGCCCACTTTAACCTAATAGGGACTTGAGGTTTTCTAGAGCTCCATAACTCTATAGCTTGATCCTACCTACATTAAGAAAACACCATAAGTTTGTCTGGGCATTTTGACTTTAGTGCTAAGGCCTAGAATGTCTACAATTCTCATCGCTGTTTAGCTTTATCCTACCTGCATTAAGAACAGACTTGCTAATCAAGGAATTTGGCCCTAGTGCTCTCAACTTGGAGGCCTGATAGAATACTATTAAGATTGTGTAGATACAGCAATTACTTTATAAACTGGTGCAGGTGTTAATATGGCATTAGAGTGAATTAGGCCTTGGATTCGCTTCTATGTGCTCAATTTTTCATAAATGTTATGAACAATTCGCATAAGATAAAATAATGAAAGTTTAACAAGTGTACCTTGCAGCTCGTATAGTTTGTTAATCAAATGTTATGAACCTAGCCACCAGAGGAAACACAACAACAACAACAACAACAACAATAATAATAATAACAATATATTTTCTTCTCTCTCTCATTTGTGTATGAGACAAGTAAATGAAAATAGCATCACTTCACCGTGAAAGAAATTGGGAAGCAGTCAACAACAGACTACAAAAGAAATCGATAACGAAAATTTCGATCCAATGTAATAAAAGGTAATCTACCTACTATATTTATTTCAAAAACACAAAACATTATGTAATAATGACATTTGCTTTGTCTTCAATAATGAATATTGTGATAAAGGTTTTAAATGACCACCAATCATTCCCAAATGCGGGGACAGAGCTAAGGCCAGGGTGGCCCACCCCCCCAAATATATATATATTTTACATATACATGTGTGCCATATTTAATAAAAATAAGTACTACATTAATAATGGTCCCCTTCATAAATGAAAAGTCTCACTCCCCTTGGTAAATGAAAAGTCTCACCTCCAAATTAAAAATTAATAGAACACAAAAAATTAATCTCTCTTTTTCATTACAAATTTTTCTTTAATGTAGTGCTAAAGAGTAAGAAGATATCTGATGCATGGAGGAAAAGTATCTTTATACCAATATACAAAAAAAATGAGATATTCAGAAATGTGCGAACTACCGCGGGATTAAATTGATGAGCCATACAATGAAATTATAAGAGAGAGTTATTGAGAGATGACGAAGAAGGACAACTAGTATTTCAGAGAATCAATTTGGTTTTCTGCCTGTGAGATCAACGATGGAAGCTATCTTTCTCCTGAAGAGGTTAATGGAACAGTATAGAGAAGATCAAAAAGATTTACAAATGGTGTTCATTGATTTGAAGAAGGCCTTTGACTGGGTTTTTAAGTAGATTCTATGGAGAGTATTGAAAAATAAAGGAGTATGTCGCATATATTGAGACAATAAAGAACATGTATAGTAGAGCTGTGACATCTATACTGATGACTGACAAAAAAACTAAGGAATTTCCTATCACGATCGGTCTACACCAAGGCTCGGTGTTAAACCCATATTTATTTGCCCTACTTATGGATGAGATTAAAAGGCATATTTAGAATGAGGTGTCGTGGTGTATGCTATTTGCAGATGATATTGCTTTAATAGAGGAGATAAGAGGAGTAAATACTAAGTTAGAACTATGGCAGAAAATGTTAGAAACAAAAGGGTTTAGCCCAAGTAAATGTAAAACGGAATATATGAAATGCAAGTTTAGCCAAAATAGGACAACTGGGGACATAGAAGTAAGTTTGGGCACACAAAAGACTGTAGAGAAAAAAAAACTTTAGGTACATTGGATCTATGGTGCAACAGGATGGAAGGATTGATACTGATATAAGGCACAGGATTCAGGCCCGATGGACCAAATAGATGAGTGCTTTGGGAGTCTTGTATAATCGGAAAGTCCCCCTCAAGGTGAAAGAAATGTATTATAAAGTGGCAGTAAGGCCAGCATTGCTATATGAATCAGAATGTTGGGCAATAAAGCATAATCATGTTCAAAAGATAACAGTTGCGGAGATGAGAATGCTAAAATAAATGTGTGAGATCAACAGGAGAGATATGATTAGAAACAATGAAATTAGGGACAAAGTAGGAATAACACAAATTGAAGATAAAATGAAGTGAAATCGTTTAAGATGGTTCGTTCATGTTAGAAGACGTCCAATAGAGGCACCGGTTAAAAGGTGTGAAAGTATGGAAATTACTAAGAGCAGGAGAGGAAGAGGGAGACCTAAAAGAAATTGAAAAGAAACTATTAAACATGAATTTACCTCTATAGATCTAATAAAGGACATGTTCCTAAACAGATTTGATTGGCGTTATCAAATCCATATAGCCAACCCCACCTAGTGGGAAAAAGTTTGGTTTGGTTTGGTTTGGTTTATAAATATCTCTCTCTCTACCCAGAGATTTCTTTTTCCTGTACCATCGATCATTATCTTTTCACTCCCACTTCACTCCATCTCCTCATCATTTTCATCTTCTATACTTCACTATTCCCTCTTTAACTCTCTAAAAATTATTTCTCCCTGGCAATTATAGCACAAGAAAACAATTTCCAATTCTAATTTCTCTCCAACAACCATAGTATGGAAAGAAATTTTCCAATTCTTGGGTTAGAAAATATCAGATAAAAGGTAAGCATCTTTTTTTTTTTTTTTTGGCTTTTCACCTTTTTATTTTTAGTTGTTTCTTTTCTTAAGAAGACTTTATAACTGTATAGTCATCAAATATACTAATATTTTTTTGTCCCCCCTATTATGAAATCGTAGCTTCATCCCTACCCACATACTACATTTTGGTAATGTTAAAAATAGGAATGAGAATGAAAACAAGAATTCAAAATGTTTGGTATCTCAAGGAATAAGAATGGAAATTCCTCGAGAATAAGGAGTATAAGACCAAATTGTCGATTTCTTTAAAGAAGTATTAAAAAGGTCATTTATGGTGTGCAACAATATGAACTTCAAAAAGAGCACAAGGAGTGAAATTGACATTTCAGGTATTTTATTAGGGAACTCACAATTCCAAACATATTGTAAGGTTGTGTTTAGATTGAGGATAAGGGAAGAGAAAAGACAGAGAATAAAAGAATAAAACATAAAATCAATAAGAAAACGAAAGGCATTCTCCAATAAATTAATTTTCTTTCAATTATTTTTAATTTATCAAATCCAGTAGTTCAGTAGTAAATTTTTAATTCAAACACAGCCTAAATGTTAACGTTCCCAACAATTTACTCAATTCCTTTTCCTCGAGATAATTTTGGAAAATAATTTATAAGAATTTTCTGTTCGTATGAGTGTTCTTGTGAGTATTTTTGTAACTTCAAGAATGTTCACCGATTCAAAACCCTATGCCTTACTAAGATCCTAGTTGTGGGGGTGGCTTAGGAGAAGGACAATTGCTCCCAATAGTGGTAGAAATAAACCAAATCGAGTCAAACTTTAACTTGTTCAAACTCGACTCGAGATTTCTATACCAAGCTCGAGCTCGATTTGCACCTTTAGATAAGCTCAAGCTTGACTTGATAAAGAAGAATTTAGTCTCGAGTTCAGCTCATGAATAGCTCGATTAAACCAAAATAACATTATTTTAGTTTAAAATATAATAAATAAGATATAATAAATTATATCTATTATTTTATAGAGCCTTTGCACAAACTTTCAAGTCGAGCTTTCTAGGCTCAAGCTGCTCGAATCTAAACAAGCCATAAATCAAGATCGATTCGAGCTCATTTCAATCACAAACTGAGTTCGAGCAGAGTTTTTACGAGCTAAGCTCGAATAGCCTGCAAACAGTTTGATTCATTTTCACCCCTAGCCCCCACTCATTTTTTTTGGAAAAATTATAATTATACATATTTTTCAGTATTGCCCAATCTAAAATTCTCTTTTGACCCTATTACCATAACTTGTCCTTACTTGCCTGTTGATTATAGACTAAAAATTAAATCGTTTATTTTAAAGGTTAAAAATCAAATCTCTTTTTAACAAAACTCGCCTCCTTTTTTCATACTTTATCTCTTTGCTTTTTGTGGTGTGGGATGAAAGCCCCTCTGCTCATCTCTTTCTTTTTATAATACAAGTTTATTCATTATTACTCTTTTTTATCTACTGCATAGCAAAATAAATTCTAGTTGAAGTATTTATTTATTTATTTATTTATTTTAAGTTTGCCCCACCCATTATATTTTTTATCTCCGCCACTACTTAGGAGTTTCAGAGGTTTAGTCCCACTGAAGTTGGAGATATCTCTAGTAGCAAAAAATATATATTTGCATATGTAATTTTACTCAATTATTTTATTTCGTGTTGTGTCATGTCTAATACTATCATCACGATTCATGAGGAAGAAAGTTATATCATCCTTTGAAGCTGTCGAGAATACATAGATTAGAGAACTTTAAGTTAATATTAAGGGAAGGTCCAGGGACCCTAACAGAAGTATTTAACTTTTAGAGCATGAATAAAGAATAATTAGGATAAATGACCTTTAAAAATAGATAAACTTATACAATTCCACTATTAGAATACCTTAATCCAAACCTGGTACATTAGTTGTAATAAAAAAAAAAAATTAGAATACTGTTAACTACAAAATAAATATTAGTTATTAAAAAACGTATACATTCTTTATAAAAATTTGCACATAGATGATAAAAACATGCACATTGGTTTTAGAATCTATATATATAATCCATTGAACTATGTACATTATTTTAAAAGTATATATATTGGTGAAAACTATATGTACATTTATTATAAAACTCTGAACATAAGTTATCAGAACATATGCATTATTATAAAAACTGGTACACGACATACACTCATTGTGGATAAAAACATACACATTAGTTATAAAAATCTGTAAATATGCTTCTAAATTTAATAATTTTGTAGTTTTGGTCCTTAAAATTAGTAGCTAAAGTCCAAGGTCTTTCATTTTAATTATTTTTCATTCGATCCCTAAACAATAAATATCCTAAGCCTTAATTTTCTCTAATATTAATGCAGTTGGAATATCAAAATGTGGAAGGAAAATAAAGGTGAAAGAAAATGGTAAAAAAATTACATGAAGTGAAAAAATCAAATTTATTTTAATTTTTCGGTTAGGTTAGAAAATTGAGAAGATAAATAATAGATAACTAAAAACCTTTACTTAATTAAGCAAAACAAAATAACAAAAATTAGTGCTTAACTTTTATCCCACGACAAATCCATCCTTGAAACAAAGACTAGAGTTTTTCTACCATGTCCACAATCCCATTAGCTACTTCGGTGTGCAACTTTTGGCAAGGCTTTAACCAAGGAGATGGATTAAAAATCTTAATAATGTCATTGAGGTTTCAACCGAAAACTTGTATTTACCAAAGAAAGAGAAGGAAAGATGCTGAAACAAAGCAAGGAACAATACCTTGCAAATATTGCAGCCAAATAGAAATTTGTAGGAATGGTTCCTTGCAACTAATGACCACTTAATTATATTGCAATGAACCACCTGTACCTGTTGGTAGAGTGAATTCGACACACATTCATGATTGAATTCAACTGTTAGCCGGTGAATGCCAAAAAGGATGACAAGAATAACAATAGCACCAAAAAACTGTTCAATTGGTATTACATAGCTACAAAAGCCAACAAAGTTTCCTACTTCAAATTATCTCCTCCCTACACCACCAGACTTTTTATCTTAGCATCCTTTTTCCAGGAATGATAACTTCCTCAACAATGTCAGACATGAAACTTTATTCCTTTGGCAAAGTATTTTCAACTTTATAAAGATGCTTTTACGTAGCTACACAAGTGTAATTGATAATAGAACTATGAATTATATCATGCCTCCTGACAATATTAATTAGCCTGTCAGTATGCATGAGTGCAATAACTAAAAACCACGTAGCACCCATAGTATAACTCTTGCACAGAATGCAACCAACTTAACAATAGGCCAAATAAACAAAATTCAGATACATAAAATAGGACAATTAGGAATCCTAGTTCAAATACTTGGCTAACTGAATAAAGCCATTTTAAAGCCAAGTATGGAAACCTTGTAGTCCAACGAAAAGAAACTCTCTAAAAAGCATGAAAGGAGTTTGGGAGCAATCAGCTCAAGGAGGTGCAACAATCGGTTTGGGAACTTAATGTTTTCAAAAAATGAATACTGAATTTTAATAATTTTCAGAGAATATGATTACTCACGCAGATGCTTCATAATAAACATCTCGGGATAATAAAAATATGTTATAGCCAGTTTTCTTAAGTAACAATAGTAACAGATGATGAATCCTCTTCAATACAACAGCCTACCAGATTTACCTTAATGTACAAAACTACAACAAACAATTGCAAGCAATGATGATACAGATTTAAAACATCTTGTTAAGTATTCACCCTATTTGTCTGTCCTTAAGCAAATGTACTCACTATTAGCGACACAAAACAGTTAATAACTCTGTGCTACAGGTCATATATAATAAGATACGTCAGACTGCAGCAATTGCAGCTCTCATATTTCCCTTATTCCATTCTCGTCTAACCTAACAGGTTGTAGGGGTGGTTAAATTGGCCGCAAACCTAACCTCTAGAACCGTGGCAGAATGTCACTCCTGTCATATAGACGGCGACTTGCTTCATATGATGCTTTACCACCACAAAATGCATGGCCCAACAGATCCAACACTAGGAAGTTCAGAAGCACTATATTTGATTTCCAACTACAAGAGAGGCTGATTAGACAT